>JAUBWS010062399.1:0-15246 GCA_032270445.1 Darlingtonia californica | reverse complement strand
AATATTTGTAATCAGTACTTCCAGGTTTGAAGTTGGCCAGGCCAAAGTATAAATTGCACCGAAATTGCAAAGTGCATAATACATCATGCACGATACATAAAATTAGAGATATCTGAGCAAATACAAATGCTAGGGACTTCAAATTTGGCCAACACTTTATCACATCATTGTAATTCCATTCTAAAAATTTCAGTTCTGCCACCTGTTTGGTTGGTATTTTACAGAACAAAACCTAAAATCTGCAATAACTTTGCATCTATTAATTAGTTGATATTTTGATGAGGTTGATATTACTAGGAGTAACTAAACTTAGCCCATAATTCAAGAAATTCACTATTTTTGGACTTTATTTCATGACCGGGGACCACTCCCCGGGTGTATGGGTCGCAGAGCTCCTCTAGGGGTTCAGGACCAATTGGAAAGGGGGCGGGGTTAGAAACTTTTCCAAAATTTATTATCGGGAAGATAATGACGCAAAGACTTTTTTGGTACAAATTTAGTAAAGGAAGAAAAAATGCCGTCATATACTTCAGGCTCACAAGTTTTCTCTAATGATATAAAACCATTTTTTTTTGAATTTTTTTATGCATTTTTCATTGAACTTTAGAAATGTTTTTTAAAAATTAATAATCGGGAGGGGGATTATTCGGTACCTATCATTGAAACTTCTAGTCAAAACGACAAATTTCAGATTTTGTTCTGTAAAATACCAGCATAGCAGGTAGCCGGAAGATAACATAAGTAGAAAATTCATTTTTCCCGTACGTGGGAAATTCTGGCACAGACTACCGGATATTTTCTAAATCGACTCACTTTAACATCACAAAGTCCCGATCAAAATTTAAGCTCCATCGCATATGTATTTGCTGCGATATTTCTATTTTTATGCATTTGCAATAAATGTATTATGCATTATCAATTATTCAATTTGCATAATTGGCTATCAACATTTCTCAAAATTTCAGTTAGGCAACTAATGAGTAATAAAAGGGTCCTGCCAAAGGTTTAGATAGCTCAGTTAGTAGATCGCTCACTTTGAAAGCCCAGATGTCCTTGGTTTGAACTTGATCCTCGTCAACTCTGCGTGTCAGTAGCATAATGGCTATCTGGCCTGTGCGGTAAGTATAAATGGGAAGGAGGTTGGCTCCCGTGTGGACTGGCTGATGCCATATCAAATTACCTAATTTGCCCTACTTACTAACTAATGACTAATATTAATGACTAAACATTACTTGAAACACTTCAACCAATCCCAATACCCAAAAAATAGATAGTTTTATCAAGTGTTTATTTGGTTTACGCATTTCAATAGCCAATCTCTTCAATACTACTTGAAAACATTGAAAACAATGTACTTGAGATATTTCACAGCTTAAATTTCTGCTTAATTACGATCTCATCTTTTACGAAATGATGTAACATTTTCAGGGTGGAGAAGGTACACAAAACTTGTCTCTTGCTCACGCCTCGACCTCACAATACCACAAGTAATGTGATCGCTAGATTGATGAATTTATCATCATTGGCATTAAGCAATCATAAAACTTTGTAGTACTGATCTGTCTTTGTGAATCTCCAGGACGAAAGTGAGCATTAGGTGTGGTATAGGTCCGTCGTACCAGTGGCGTAGCCAAAGGGAGGTCGCGCTTATAGGAGGAGAAAAAAATGCCATTAAATTCATTAAAATGTCATTATGTTAAAAGGTTGGTGCAAAAGAAAGTGACATTTTAAAATAACTTTAACACCTCTCCTCCTGCCTTTACCCTAGATACGCTACTGCCGTAATATGATCCGCTTAGCTTTGGGATTCCATACCTAATCGAGGAGAAGAACAGAGCGCTAGTTCATCCAATTTTTCCCCAATAAGGTATAAGAAAGTTTGACATGACATTAGTGAGTCTCCAGCAAAGTAGTAAGCAAAAAGGTTGAAGTGTATCTTAAAAAAGATATACTTGGTTTTGAATTGCACTCTCCACCTTACAACTGGGCAATCATACTCTATAAATATGCACTCTCCACCTAACATATGTCGATCATACTCTACAAATATCTTCTTAAGTGAACGTTGAAGTCCAAGAATAATCAACTAATTCGATACTTATCATGGACGTCAAAACGACGTTTTGGAACTACTAAGGAATGTCTTATCGTTTCATGCCTGTTTCAGCATTTACATTATATTCTGTTCAGAGACCTCTCGTATAAATCGCCGGCTTTGCTTAAGTGGTTTACAAATTCAATTTTCGCCTGCTGACGATTTCACAATTAGGAAAATGTTTTTTGAATCTTTAAACTGAATCTTGACGGGGGTTAGAAGGTGCATAATGCATAATAATTTTATCAATAGATGTATGTAAACAAAATCCCGTGGAATGGATGTATTTGTACTAAGAGGCCGTTGCATGAAAACTTCATTTCGGGCGAAATGAAAGTTTTTAACATTGCCATTAACTGTATGATTAAACGTTATGAAATTTCAACCATTAACCGAAATGAAATTTCATTTCTATCTTTTTGACCGAAATGAGTTAATTTCTGGTAGTTTCGACTTGTACCTTTTGAAATAAATTTTTGAAATAAATTTCATTTCGACCGAAATGAAATTCTCATGTAAACGGCCTCTTAGTACAAGTAAATAAAAGATATCCCGCTACATTCATCCAGCAAGCAGCTCAGAAAGAGATGATATTGAGATATGTTTTGGAAAGCAACCATTTTTGAAAAATAATTTTTTTTTTGGGGGGGGGGGGGGGGGCTTGGGTGTCAAATCAAGTGCTAGGATTTACTCATTTCCTTTACTATAAGCAATGCAATTAACTGAATGCATAAAAGGAGTACATCTGTCATGTAAGGCGAGATTACGCCATACGCAAAAGTTATCGTGGAGATCTTAAGGGTGGATACACATTTTGTGGAAAGTGCCAATGAACAATGTCAAATTGTGTTTGGATGTAGAATAAAAGATTGGAAGTAAGAAAAAGTAATTATGAAACGTGAAGCTAGCAACTTTCTTCAGGAATTTATTGTCAGTTAAAAGGGAAAAAAACGTGCAAGACAAAGCCCCCGGTTATGGCGCAATTTTGAATTATAGCTCTACATTAGTCTGCAAAAAAAAAATATTAATAACAAAAAAATTACCTGTCCCCCGAGAGCATATATATGATAGAAACTGACATTCTTATCTCAGCGCCGTACTCAGAAATCCTTATCGCTGAACTACATTGTTGGAGTAAATCTAAAAAAGTGTGTTTTCTATGACCAATTTTCAACTAAATTTGAACATATATTTAAAAACCATAGTAAATGAAAAATAAACCATAAATACTAATATAATAATACTGCTTTTGAGGGTTTTACGTAGACGTATTGCCCGCAGCTGAAGTAAAGACCAGGCGTGCTAACATGTAAATTTAGTTTTGGTAAATTATTAGATTATTAACCCTATTTGAACTGGGGGTTATTTGATGATAACTTTTGAACCAGTTATGCTATGATGCTGATTTTTTGTGACTTTTCCTACAATTCTTCTGGAAACATTAGCGAAAAAATTTTATTTCTTGGAATTACTCATCTTGAGCATTAATCAATTTGACAAAGGCAGTGAAAGTGAAAAAAATTAAATTTTTGAAAACTATCAAATAAGGTGATAATTTATATCATTGGTTTTGTTTTTTCAAGCATAACTAACATTTTTGATGTTTAAGATGCTCATTTTCGGCATTTATTGCATGTCATCACTTTAAAGACATGTAATTTTCAACAATTTTTAAGGTTTTTTATGAAAGTTTTTACTATAATATATCATTTTGCTGCAAATTGAATAAAGTATTCTGACTGTTATGTTACAGAAAATAAAGAAAAAAAATATGATCAATTTCTTTCAAATGTGAAATTTGGCAATAAAAGGTTTCCGTAAATAATACTCAATTTGACATGATTTCACTGACTAATGACGTCATTATACAAGTATTGTCATCATTAACAATGATTTTTATAATGAATAATACTATCTGACTATAATATTAACTGCTTTTAAAAAGGAATGATTGCCTTATTGATTGATTTATAAGAAGAAATTAGCAGGTCCTTTTTAGGTTGAAATTGGGATAAATGATGACGTCATCCAAAAAATTGATGACATGATCAAATTTTTTTTCGCCAAATCTTATTCTTTTAAGATGGTTGACGTTCATGCCAAATTTCAAGTCCATATCTATTATATTAAGAAAGTTACATAGGAGGGACCAAATGGTCCTCCCCCAAGCATTTCAGAGCCCCTAAAAGCCCAGTTCAAATAGGGTTAACCCAATTTCAGTTTGAAAATTATCAAAGTTATCTGAGATGATCTACAAAAATAAATTCAGAAAAAATATAAAATTTTACACAAGCAAAATTATGGTAATGTTAGTAGCAAAAGTATAAAAAAATACTATACACACGTAAAACATGCATTTTTTGCATATAGTGTAATTTTTGCATATAATTGATCGAACCGCGAAAATTGATTCTGCGAAAATTTCTTCCCTTAAGGCACCTAGTGTTGAGTGTTTTTTGCATAAATAGTGACAAAACTTTGAGATTTCTTTTTCCAACTGGGGTACTCCATTTGATGAAGCCACTGGCGACTGAAAAATGGCTGTGAAAATGCTGCGTGCGCTTAAATTGGAGATTGCGGCTAAAAGTTAAAAACAAACAGCCTTTGTTTTTCAATATTCTTTAATGTATCAAGAAGAATTTAAAACCTTAAAAAATTCTTATCTTGCATTAAAGCGAGGCTGCAATTGAGGTAAGAAAAAAACGAGGGGAGGGAGGCGTGGGCGGTACCACCCCAACCATGCTGAAAATTGTAGCGATTTGTAAAAGTTCCACTCATTCAGGGTCCCATTTATTTGAGGCCACTGTAGATGATCACATTAATGGTATTCGTATCACGTGCTAAGCATATGAGAAAGGCTCTTGTTGGTTTAACGATCTCTTGAAAGATCAGTAAAAATTGCTCGATCCATAGTTGAAGACGTCGAAAACTTATGATTAGAGTGGTGGGTTAAACAAAGCACCTTTGTTGTTAAGTGGTCCCTTGAAGCATTTATCAGATGCCATGAATTCCTTCATTTCTGGAATCTCCTAAAATCCCAAAACAAAGAACAAGATACTAAAGTTGTAATTTTGGATTGGAACAATTGTTAATAACATACTTGTTACCGTCAATATCAAATCAATTCTAATTTTTTCAAGAACACTCTTGTCCTATTTCTATGTTTTGGAATCTTATGACGAAATATGAAAATAAAGTAAATTCGATGAAGTCATTGGTGGTTAAGTGATGAAGTTATGTTAATTATTTGTCAGACGATATTGCCAGACAGACAAAACGGTGGTCATAGAAAAGTTTGCTAAGGGTTTTTAAAGTTTATTTTGTGTCCTAAACCTACAATTTCCCCTATTGACCTAAGAACAAAACTTTTAATCATAATTAGCAAGAAATTGATGTGGCGTCATCGCTGGCACGTAACAATAAGCCTGTGGTTGAAATGACAACAATAAATTTTTGTTTTTTTCTGTTTTACACAAGACATGTTTTCAGGAAAATGCCCTAAAAATGTGTATTACCAGTACTAAACTCTAAAGATTAGTAAAACATCTCGAGATAAGAAATTTTTGATTTTCCTAGCCCTTACATGACACATGATCGAATTGTGGGTCAGGGCATCTCAAGGACAATGGGTGGACCCACGTAGGGAGTTCTTTTAATTCAAAATGAAAAGAGGACATTTTTGGCTATTTCAAATGAGTCCGGGTTGATTTTCTAACTACTGATATAATTTTCGTAAATTTGGCAAAAATTAATTTTTTTCGTTCTCAGCTCTAAAACGATCACCGCAAAACAATATCATTGTTATTTCTGCAACCTCGAAAAACAGTGTTTTCATATGTTTTGGACAAAAGCAGTGGAACTTAGTTTTTGAAATTTACTTAGAAATAAGTGAGGGGGCTATAGACCTCCACGTCTCTCTCCTCCGTCATTGCGGTGAATGAACGGTCAAAAATGTGTTACTGTATACTCTCGATAAATAGGACAATGCAGGCACCGAGCAAATGTACCGACTATATATATATAGCGATTTATATGAAGTCCCACTTGTCTTTATTCAGGGTCTTACTTATCGAGAGTATCCAGTAGCTACATATGCATTTGCGCTAATATACGTCCACTTACCTGAAAGCGTTTTAGAAATTTCTGAAAGTAAAGAAAGAACAAAATTCTCTTATTCATAAACAAAATAAACAAGAATTCAAAATAAATTATGAACACATCATAATGGCATTGCTAGTCCATGTCAGAAAATAAATGTTATGAATACACGTTTTTTTATAAGAACAAACGGTGTAAGAATAACGTAAGGCTTCAAATGGCAAAAAGGTTTGAAACCTGTTAAGAACATTTAAAGGCTTCAAAAGGCTATTTTTAAAAAGGTTTTTCATTTCAGTGATCTTAACCTATCACTTGCTAAAATTAAATATGATTTAAAAACATTTTTTAGCTTTAAATCACAAAAATTAAGAACGTTTGAAGGCTTACTCGAATTTGAATGTTCTTATATAAAAAAACGTGTACTATACAGTCCGCGTGCAAAGTGTGATGTGTTTTAAGTGTATCTATCATTATTGTTCACAAGGTAGTCCATATTAGTAAAAACAAGTTAATGAATTTAGCTAACCCTTAAATGGTTGAGGCCTCCAGAAAATCTGCCCTATTGGTCAAGTTCACATTAATCCGGAAAGGAGACAGAACTTAATGAAAATAAAAACTTTTGACAGTCTGAGAATTACTCAGTCAATAAAATTTTTCCGAAAAATTCTGTACCTCCTTCCTCAGTTAACAATATCAATTTTCAGACACTATTACCCCTGTGGAAATAACCTTGTGAAATTACACAATTCATTTTTCTCTAGCCTGTGAAACTCCACTCAATTTTGAGATGTGAAATGAAATTTGGGACGTGTTTAATGGGCTTTTTCAGAAAAAAATCTTTATACCCTATGTTGAAGATATCAGACGTCCAGGGGGTGCTCAATGTCACAAATTGTGGACGTCCAGGGGGTGGTGCTTTGCTGAAAGCAAATTTCCAGCGGGTCACACTTGTAGAAATTGACAAAACAGTGGATGTCCAGGAGGTCTCAATGCGAAAATAGGACAAATCCAAGGGGTCGAGTTACTATTTTTGGACATCCAAGGGGTCATGATATTTCTAATGTAAGTCCATATCCTAGACATAGGGTGGACAATGTTTTTCTGGAAAAGTCCAATCAACTAACCTGTATTTAAGTAAATTTTAAAACAGTTGGATACCTTTAGAAGATCGAAGCCTTCAAAAATTTCTGGAGCAAACATCCGATGTACGTCCAAAAGTTCATAGAGGATAAAATCCACAAAAGATAGCTATAAGGTGAATATGATATTGAAATTTATGGAAGTATAGGGAATTTAAACTCTACCGGGTGTCCCAAAGTGTGTAGCCTTTTGTAAAGAATTTCAGGAAAATTCTACAAATTAAAACAAAAGGAGTACTAGATAATTTCTTTTCAGCTAATCACATTTTTACAAAAGGCTACGTTTTTTTGGGACACCCGGTAATACTAAGTATCTTGAAAATTTAGCAAATTTTAAAGATTTTTGTCATAATGATTACGAATTATGCAGTTGTACATTTGGTAAAGATATGCTTAACGTCTCAATGAGTATTTTCAAACGTAATTTGAAATATCATTTATAAAAAATGTTATAAAATTTTTGTTCTGTTAAACCTATTAGCACTAGGTCATTTCTCTATTTTCCTGTAATCTTTTCTTACAGCGAAGAACTCTTAAAGAAACATTGAAATATTACCCTAAGTTAGTTAGAAAGCTAACTTGGTATAATAACATGCTCTTTTTAGAACTTTAAAACCCTACTATAATCAAATGAATTTAGGGCTCACAAGTTGTAACGCTTGGAAGATAGAAGGTTGAATTTAACGAATGAATTGGCAATGGTTTGAAATACTGATTTGAAAGTGGTTATCAGAAATTGATTTGGTCTGTTTACCCTTCAAAAATAGCAAGAAAAGCAAATACAATTTTAAAGCATCGCCTAAAAAACTTTTTCAAGAAAAAACGATATTGCAAAACAATTTTTCAAAATCTGCACAAAACTTATTATTCCAAAACACTAGAAAAGGTATTTTCTAACATTAAAAATCATTTTTCTCGAGACAAACGAAACAGGAAAAAAAAAATAACAAAAGAATAATTAGTGAAAAACCAATCAGATTTATCAATATTTGCTTTTGAAAGTGGAAACTGGCCTTTACACTGTTCATGGAAGTGTTTGAAAATTTGAAATATCATAAATTTTGAACAAAATGCTAACAACAACCCCTCTGAAACTAGAACCATATTCAAACAAAATAATTGCTTAAAGTAAGTTCCCAAAAGTCATATTGTTTATGCAAAATTTTAAAACAATGTTAATTCTAAATACTACGCTAGTTAAAATCAAGGCTAAAAATTTAGAATATTTACTCTTCCATCGGGAAATTAAAAACTGATCTAACTGAATATCAACCTGACAGTAATTTCTTGTGGAAAACGTATATCTGAAAATTAGATTATCGTATAAATAAAGTTCAAAAAGTGTTTAAAAAATCAGAAAATATATCAAAACTGCTATACAGCCTATAAAAAGTGTAAACAAAGCTAAAATGGCGCAAAATCTGATTTTTATCAAGAGAAAAGAAATGCATTAATTTTGCTGAAAGTTCAGTAATAACATTTTATGAAAAAGTAGAAATTAAGATTAAATGATCACAAAAGTCTGAAAATTGACTGCTTATCAAAAAGATAGGTACTGTATCAACTACTGAATAAAACATTATACATAAATCAAAAAATTAGTGTTTATCAAAAAATATATATACATAAAGCTATAATATTGCATAAAAACCTAAAATTTGCTGCTTATAAACAAAGAATTAGGACATACATTATTTTTGCTGATTTAAGGAGTAAAAAGTATAAAGAATCTGAAATAGTTCAATAAATAGGAAATACAAATAAAAAAAATTTACGTAAAAAAAAAGGAAAAAGAAGAAATTTACTTACCTTACTTTTGCTGTATTAAACTGTCCTAGCAACTAAGACTAATAAATGGTAGAAACTATACTACAATGTATAACGGTGTTTCAAAAAAAGATGTTTTATAAAATAATCAAAAGGTTAAATCTTTCACTTTTGGTACCAATAAAAAGCTACACATCTTCTCTTTAAACAGTAAAAAAAGTTAAAGCTAATGACCAAATTGGTAATTCACAAATCTAAATTAAAGTCATGAAGTTGAGATTTTAAGTTGTTGTTAGCTTTAAATGGAAGATATCACAAATCGCATACAAAAATGTTTTTCAAACAGAGGAAGTGAAGTTAACTGAAGTTTTTAGCAGTAAATTAACGCTAAGTCAACAGCACAAGTAATGTGAAGAAAAGATTCTGTTAAGAAGCGACGTACCAACTGATAAAACTCCTTAAAAAATGTAAGAAATTACTTAAACCAAAACTACTAAAACTTTCAAGAACAGATAAAGTACATAATCTAATTACAAGTAAGGAAATTAACAAATTGGTAATTAATTTTATTTTTTCATTATTTAAAGAGGAGATGTGTAGCTTTTTAATGTTACCAAAACTGAAAAATTTAATCTTTTGGTTGTTTTATAAAACAATTTTACTTTTTCACTATACTTTTTTTTTGATACATCCTATATATAGTGTTAAGAGTGCTAAACTCTTTTGCCACAGCTGTCAGCTGGCAAGCAATAGAAAATTAATGACAAATACAAACGAGTACGGAAAACAAGACAGGACAATGGACAAAACAAAACATTTTTATACAACATAAAAAAATAAAAAATTCAATATCGTCTATTATTAGGTTTAAATGGGTATAGAGCAGTGCATCAAAGCATACACCCAGGAATGGTGCATGAAAAATCAGAAATTCTAATTAAAAAAAAAAGAATCCAAAATAGAAATACAATAATCTTGCTTAAGATTACCCTAGGAACTACTGCGTAAATGTTTAAAGGTGAAATTAAAATAACGCATAAAAATCGGAAATTTTAATGTTTTAAAAAAGGAACAAGAACTTTCCTGAATATTGCTTAATCAACTACTGATTGAATTTTTATGCATAAAACTGAAATAGTGTATGAAAAATCAGATGATTTAATAAATGAAAACAAAAATTACAAATACACTAATTTTCCTCAACATTACTCCAGCAACTATGTTTATGAAAAAGTATGAACAAAGACAAAGTGATGCAAAGAAATCTGAAATATTACTTCCAATCATAACGATAGGTAATTTAGCAACTAGTGCATAAAAATGTATAGATAAATCAAAAAATCAATGTTTATCAAGAAAGGTATATATATAAAGCTAAAATATTTCGTAGAAACATTTACTGCTTATTAAAGAAATTAAGCATACATTGATTTAGCGATATAAATGGTATGACAAATAATTCAAATAGGTAGAAAAGATAAATAAAAAAATTAAGGTTTACCCCCCTTTCCCCAAAAAAGGAAAAACATGAATGAAAGACAGAACCTTTTCTGAATGTGGTGCATGAAAAATCAGATGATTTAACGTTTGTCAAAAAGCGAATACAATAATTTTCCTAAAAATTATCCTAGCAACTGCTGATTAAATTTTCATAAATAACACTAAGGTAGAGCTTGAAAAATCAGATGATCAGATGATCAGATGATCAGATGATCAGATGATCAGATGTTATTTCAAAAAAATCACAAATACACTCCAGCAACTACTGTTTATGAAAATTATAAACAAAGACAAAATGATGCATAAAAACCTGAGAATTACTGCTTATCAATAAGATATTCTTTTTTGTTTTATTTTCATTTTTTTATTACCTACTTTCCAAATTTGCGATTAAGCACCAACAAAGTAATACATTTTAAAAATATAACAACAGTTTTTAATTTAATTAATTTTAATTTAATTACCTACTTTATTATAGGTACCCTATAGCAACTACTGCATAAAATGTATAAATAAATTAAAAAATAATGTTTATCAAGAAAGATATATATATAAAGCTAAAAAATTTCGTAGAAACATTTACTGCTTATCAAAAAAATACGTTAATTTTGCGATGTAAATGGTATGAAAAATATTTCAAATTAATAGGAAAGATAAATCGAAAATTTAATGTTTCTCCTTTCCTTCCCCTTCAAAAAGTAAAATACTTTATATCGTAAAATTAGTATATTTCCTAATTTTTTTAATAAGCAGTAAATGTTTTGATTTTTATTCAATATCTAATTTTTAATTTCTTTTTATTCAATTTTTTTATTATAATTTTTTTTGATTTGTTTATACATTTTTATGCAGTAGTTGATGGGGCACCTATCTCATTGATCAGCAGTAAATTTTCAGGTTTCTATGCATCATTTTGTCTTTATTTTTATGACTTTTGACAGTTGTGATTTATTTGAAATATACTATAAATCATCTGATTTTTCAAGCACTATTTTAGTTTTACTTTTTAGGCTGAACTGCTGATTAAATTTTTATAAATAAACTAAATAGTGCATAAAAAATCATATGATATTCCAAAAAAATCACAAATACACTATAATATTTCTAAATGTTTCTGTAGCAACTACTGATTATGAAAATACAAATAAAGATAAAATAGTGCCTAAAATCCTGAAAATTTACTGCTCACTAAAAAAAGATATAGGAAAGACATTAAATAAATGAATACACCTCTTTTTTATGAAAAAAACCCTTTTCCGTTGTGAATTATTTGCAATATTTCGAAGGTTTTAACTAAACTAAATTGAATTTGAAGCTTGCTGACGAAGGTGTCGACAAAGCCTCAAAAAATATTCTTTTTCATAAAAATAAGTGTCTTCATTCATTTTTCTCAATCAACTCTTCAAAGAAATTTAAACTTAAGGAAGACATTATTTTTACTGAATATTACCCTAGCAATGACTGCTTCTCAAAAAGTACACATTAAGTTAATATAGTGCATGAAAAATCAGAAAAGTTACTGGTTTATCAATAAATAGAAACACATTAATTTTGCTGCATATTGAACTAGTAACCTCACTGCGTTTATTCCAAGGATCAATGTTTCTATAGGGTAAGTCGTATAAGCCAAATAGACTAGGGGCAAATTATAATTAATTTTCTTTCACATGATTATCATAAAAGAAAATAACTTTTTAGTGAATTTAATGTTGTTTCTTTTTGTCCTAAAAGAACGATCTACCTCTAAATAAAACATCTAATGTTAAAATTATGCATCGATATCCGAAAGTTTACTGTTTAGAAGTTCCAAGAATATGGTCCACGGAAATTTAACCATTAAAATTTTCAAAGAAAGCTAATTGTTCTAGCAGTGGTTAGTTACAAAAATCACGTGAGTAAACTCTTAAAAAGGAAGAATCTTCTAGAAGCTTTATTTTTATCTTAAGTATACTCTTGACAGTGCCAAAAACACTTACTCTCCAAATAGTATTTTACCAAATATTTTTGTATCTATCACGTACAAACTGTGAGCAAGGACAAATTGCAACATGCTAAGACTTTATGGGTGTTTTGGCTGACGTCAATTCCTTTTTCTCCTATATTCTAATTAACTCCCTCGTGAGAGTTTGGGTAACCATGTGACGCTGTTTTAACATTTTTAGGAACATGATGGGTGTTATCTGAACGTTTTAAGAATGTTAACCTACCTTATTGCCAAGAAAATATGGCCCGTTTCCAATGTACTTGTTGAGTTTCTCAATCGCATACATCTTCATAGCGATGTATTGCTGACGTTTCGTCTAAAGCGAAAAATAAACCTTGAGAATACGATTGAAATTACAAAAAATGGTAATTAGAAAGAGCAAATTCCTTGCTACTTTCACTTTAAGGTCACCGTCAACAGAAAACGTGAAACGTTGCACAAGGAGACTTTAACTTCAAGTCTCGTGACCTTTCGCAGGATTGGAATAAAATTAAGGTTCATCTCCTAGCGCACTGATAAGGAAGGCCTCACCTCCAATTATTTGCGCGCTCAAAGCAACCAAATGATTTATACAAATTTGATTGGCTGGCAGGTTTAATCTGATTGGCTGTTTTAAACGAATGTTTACGTTTTCTAGCAATTTGATTGGTGCGTCCAAATTCCGTGTGACATCGGTTACCAACCATACCATTTTTAGATAATGCATACTAAGTTAGAATTATTGAAATGACTTCCGATGACTCATAACGTTAAATTCAAAATGCTGACGTCAGTAAAAAATTGACCAAAATAGCAATATTTTGGGATTTAGTTGCACAATTTTAGCATGAAATGGTCTAGATTTACTAATAACCAAATTAAATGGTCTAATTTTACTAGCAACCCTATCCGTGCAGGCCCCCAGTGAGATTTGGACCACCTAGAAGCGGGGAAGTGTTTGTTATGTTTTTAGGCATCTTTTTGTATAAAATTATGAAAATCTTGAGATAAAGTTGGTCGGAAACTGGCAAGTGAACCACAATGTACAAAAGCCCTCAACTAGGCATTGGTAACTGTAGCTACGTTATCAATTGTCCCTCTCCCCTTTAAAAGTGAAATTTTGAAAAAAAATAATCATAAGTAGACAGAGCATGCAAAGTATGTAAAAAATGGAAATCTGTATGAAATTTTGACCATTACAAGGTGAGATAGGAATTTTTTAAGGCTAAAGACTGTTTTTTTCTGCTGATGTTAGCACTTTTCTTTCAGCTTAATAGACCGCTAGAATCACTTCAATGAACTAGCCTTCCCAAATAATTTCATAAAAAACACGGTTTGTAGGATTTTTATGAGGAATTCCAAAGTTCTTCATTTGAAAAATAACAATTTTTGCTGTCTTAGCATTTTTAGTACAACATTGCAATTTAGTTACAACCAATTACCAAACCCTACAGGGTGTATCAAAAAAAGTATAGAGGAAAAATAATTGTATTATAAAATATCCAAAAGATTAAATCTTTCAGTTTTGGTACCAATAAATAGCTACACATCTCCTTTTAAATAGTAAAATAAATTAAATCTAATGACCCATTTGTTAATTTTCAAATTTAAATTAAAGTCATGAAGGTAAGATTTTAAAAAGTTGAGGATCGCTTTAACTGGATAATATCACAAATCGCAATCAAAAAAGGTTTTTTAAACAGAGGAAATGAAGTTAACTGAAGTTGTTAGCAGTGTGAAGGACAGATTCTGTTAGAGAAATCCCAAGAAGCAATGCACCGACTGAGAACTATTTGAAAAATGTAAGAAATTACTTAAACCAAAACTATCAAAACTGGATGCTTTCATAAACAGATAGAGTACATAATTGAAATACAAATTGAAATACAAGTAAAGTAAGAAAGTTATCATAAACAACTTGGGAAATATGCCTAGCTGCTTAAAAAAGTGTTGATTTATCGTTATGTTTCTGACTGCTCTCCATTTAAAGCTATCTCCGTTTTTAAAATCTCACCTTCATGGCTTTAATATAGATTTGCAAATTAACAAATCGGTATTCAACTTTAATGTTTCATTATCTAAAGAGGAGATGTGTAGCTTTTTAATGGTATCAAAAGTGAAAGATTTAACCTTTTGGTCATTTCATAAAACAATTTTACTTTTTCAGTATACTTTTTTTTGATACACCCTGTAGTTGATTGCTACTTTCCGAATAACGTTAGCTCATCGTTGCCATAACTGAATACACAAAGAAATAATTTTTTATCTACAGTCCAGTCTATCATCTCCTGGATCATTCATTTTTTGCTCCCATTAGCTTAGTATAAACAAAAGGAATATTGACAATACAATGATAAACAAGGCTTTGAATCATACTAGGCAACTAGTTAATAGTCGTTATATCGTTTTATATCCTTGAAATGTCCGAAATCTCAACAATGTTTTCCAAAAACACACCAAAAAACCTTTGAAAAACATTTCAAAAACGTTCCATAAAGCATTCTAAAGTCCTTTTGTGCAAAAACATGTTTCTAAAAATATCTTTTAGCATAGGAGAAATTGTGTCATCAAGAGAAACTTCGATACAAAATGTAAACAAATGGAAATGATGGACAAAAAATTTGTGCTTTTTTATGAGTCTTGTAAAATAAATATTGGACATCTACAAATTTTGGGTAAAATTT
>JAUBWS010062388.1:0-15249 GCA_032270445.1 Darlingtonia californica | reverse complement strand
CGTAAATTTTACAAGCCAGGTGGTTGTTCTTATCTTTCAATGGAAAGAAAGTCTTAACCTTTTTCGTTATCCACTTTTATATCAGACGTAAATTTGTGAAGCTTTTTGATGAACAATTTCGAAAGGGGTTCGTTGTCAGCGCAGTAAGGAATCTCGATGAGAATGAATGGTTTCTTCTCTTCAAACATAAATGCTGGTATTATCCCTCTTCTCCTTTCCGTTCACGGTGTTGACTAATAACACTTAATTAAGGCAATTTGCGTTTTTGAACTTTGTCGTGATCTCGATTACTTCATCATCAAAATTTGATGCGATCTTGTCAGCTCGATGTAAATCTCCGATAATCGCATTTCGCTTGTATGCCTTGTATCTCTTTGGAACTTTTGAGCACCAAGGGATCGGAAGTTTGGTGGTTTTTCGATTGACTTTCGTTGTTACATAACCCTGGTTTATTTATATAAGACTTAGCTTTTTTTTATCTCAAATAACGAACAGAAAATTTTGAATTGCGTAAATTAATTTTTGCGAATTTATCATTTCAAGTTTTATAATCTCAAAAAGTCCATCCACATTGGCTTGCTCTGTCTAGGGTTGCTCTTTTATATGTTAATACTTGTTCAAGTTATTGCAATTGAAATTGAAGTTTACTTAGTGTTTCAAAATTAATAAAATTACTAGAAATCTACCTTTTCAAATTTTCACTTTCTCAATATTATGTTCGATTTTTATACTGCTAATTTATAAATATTGCCTTTTTCATTTACGTTAAAACTTGTAGATCATAGGTTTTTCCAAGGTTTATATTTTTCGGTTAAACGTTACGATCAAAACAACAGTTATTTTGATAAATTCCCAAATGCCCCTATATGAAACATAAAACGGTTATCTTAATTTATTTATTTTTGATGAACTGTATATACGTGCAGAAAATCTGTGTGGGAGTTGGTTATTTCATCCAATGCATGTTTTTAAACTTCCTTTAAGTTTTTATTTTACAATAAGGTTGGTGCTTGCAGTTTAAGTGGTGCGATTGTGAGAACTTCCATGAGGTATGTTTCATCTCCCCACTTTCTACTTACTCTGTTGCTACATTATTATCAGCTTCGTGGCTTTGATTTTGTTTGATAGACACAGGGCTGGATCAAGACGGGTGGCAAAACTACAGAAGAGAAGTAAAATGTCATTAAATAGTCATTATCTTTTGTCATTTAGGTAATAGATAATGAATATTTAACAACTTTCGCTCTCTTCTGTATTTTTTCGACCCTTCTAGATCTGCGCCTTAAACTTGACCTGTTTGGACAAAGAAAACGCCCAGGATTGTCTCAAGAAAAGGTACTTATTCAAGATTTCTGTGAAGAGGTTTCCAGTCTCAGATCTAGATGGGGTGGTGAAATTATAGGATAAGAATCAAAGGTCGTTGAAGAGTCATCATCTATTGTCATAAGGCAATAGATAATACCAAACTGTCTTTTACTCTCATCTTATGATTTTGGTACTCCTCTGGATCTGCGCCTGGCTTTTTTGCTGTTGCTTTGTTTCTCGAAATAATGATTTTGCAATATTTTACCGCATTGACCAAAAACTATTCAATTTGAAAGAATTGCTGTATTGAGAATCTTCTAGACGAACTTTTTTATATCGGTAGACACAAGACCTGACGTTGTGCTAGCGAGAATGAGCAAAGCAAATTCTACTACGTAATGCCAACCAAGTTAAGTATAAATCGCTTGTCCTAACGCAAATTTTAGCATACCTAATCCCTAATAAATCATACATTGTCTACATTGTAGATCTTGATTTGCTTATTCTCGCTACCAACGTTTCAGCAACGTTTAGACGACGTTACGTGTTTCTTGGGACGTTGTTGCGATATTTTTTGTAAATTAAATTTTTATTATATAATTTAATAACAGCCAATAAAAACAGGTAACATGAATATAGTAAACCGTATTTGTAACGAACGATCAAGAAGCTGCTCCAGAATGTTGAGGTGGGAGTTAACGGGAGTGTCATGATGACGTCTTAATCGAAAGAAGAATCTTATTGATGATTGAATTGAAGGACTCTTTTGTTTGGGTCAACCGTCAACCAAAGATGATGACTACGTAACTGCAATAGATGAGTAACTTTTGATGAAAAGGGACGTACATATAAAGCTACAGATTTCAAGAATTTGTTAGTCATCTAAAATGGATTGCTGTAAAAACGTTTTTATACTTATATCACATTAAGCATGGAAAGACAATTGGAAGTCACAAATATATATATAGCAGATAGCGAATATGTAAACATCATAATATTCATGCGAAAAGGTATTCATCGCTTTCTCACTTCCTTAACTCACTCATTTTTTTTTAAATAAGCAGAACGCTTGTAAGGTTGTTTTACCTAAAAATTTAGTATCTTGAAAAATAATTGGATTGGAATTATATAATTTAATAACGACAATGAAAGTATTCAAAGAGGATAAGTTTGTTAAGTTTATTTCTTATTAAAGAAAACCAAGTTTACGCAATGCTTATTTAAAAGAGAGCTGTGACGCGATGTATAAGCTTTTTGACACAACTTAAAACGCCTCTGCGATATACAAGTGACAAAGTTTAGTTCGATTGGACTTCATCAGCTAACAACCAAGTGAGCCATTGAATTGATAATCAACAATGTACTATATTTATTGATGCAGTAACCCAACAACTCTAAAAATGATCTGTGGGCATCCTAAAGAAGATCAAGCTCGAGAGAGACCTGAGACTCTGGATACTGTCAAGATTTTTCGAAAAAACTCTGACATCTTAAACTAAGTTTGGAAAGTAAAAGTACTGGGAAGGATCCAAGCAAAAATAGAAGTAAGGAAGTCAAAATGTAAAATATGGAAACGCAAACCCCACTCCAACAATGGAAAACTTAAGCATATCAGATAGAAGTTTAAAATTGGGTTTCAATCAATATTTTCCCTCGATTCTGAAAAATGTTCGACAAATGCGTTTGCTTCTGCAAAAAACGATCAAAGAAACGATATTATTCGGTATTATTGGTAAACTATGGATGCAGAAGAACAACAAATCATATTCCTACACGAACCTCTGTGACAGAGCAGGGTTGTACTAGAAATAAAAAGGTCGTGGGTTAGAATCTCACTTCAGTCCTTACTGTAGTTTTTATCCTACTGGAAATAAATCCTCATAATGGATACCAAACCTGCAATATGTTTGCTGGTCATTGCGCCCTTTTAATATCAATCGAGCCACATGGCACGGAAAGGCAAACACTTGGTAGTATTTTGTAAGTAACAAAAATTCTTTCAACGATTTGCTCTACTAAAGATCTCAGGGAATGTTATGGAGATTCGAACCATTGAAACTAAAAGTGATAAGAATGGTTATATCCGTTGGTTTAACAATGATCGATCAGGAATCCAATTTGTGTAAGACGTATATCTCAGTAAAGAATCGCAAAACAGACAGAAACGCTAATAGATAAATATAGCTGAAGCTGAAACCAGAAAACTTCCAGTTGTGTTGCCAGTCACATAGAAGTATAACGTTAACGTTCAAATGAAGCAATCGTCTGTTTTCGCATTTTAGTTAGCTGGTGAACCCATCAAAAAATTTTTTTTTACGAAAAGTTCTCCTTTGTTGGGCAGCCATAGCTTCCGAGCTACATAAGTTGTGTGATCAAGCTAAAGATTATTATTTTCTATACGTTTTTAACGAATTTTAATGTAATAAAATTTTTAGTGTTTCATAGTAACTTTGATCTGAAGCTGATCTAAAAACCGAAATACGGTAAACTCAATGTGTAATACATCTCAAACTTCCCTCTAAAATCCTTTGAGAAAATATTGAAATGAAAATCTTATTCAAAAGTTTCGGAAAACGTGAGTTTCGGTTGCTCCCTAGTTACTATGAGTTGACTTTATTTTTGTAATGACTGAGGCTACACACATTGTTTCGTTTTCAATGCGTTGAAAAATTGCAAAATTGTCTAATTCTTTTTACTTATTTTTACAAAAGAGGGGAAAAAATGATTCTTCGCAAAAATTATTGAATACGTACTATTCTTGTTGCAGTCAGGGGCAACGTCGTTCCCAGGTCCTCTTTTTCACTTTTTGATATATGTTGATAGCGCAAAAGTAGAGGGCCTTGGAAACGGCTGGTGAAATTTGCTCAAATCGTGCAAATTTTAATTTATGCAATACGCAAGGGGTCTTCGAAAACATTTCAAATGATTACACAAGCAGAAGAATATTTTGTGTATAGCCATTTTCAATGTTTTCGATTGCCATTTACATATTACACGGATTATAATTTACTCGATTTGAGTAAATTTAACAAGCCGTTTCCATGGCCCTCTTCTCGCACCATCAACAGATCCAAAATGAGAAAAAGGCCCTGAAAACGAGGTTGGGCATTTCTTTATCCACAATAGATCATAGTCGAGGTTTTTAGGGCATTTGGACCACCTAGAGACGGGTCAATGCTTATTGTGTTTTTTGGATATGATTTTGTCTACAACCATATGCAAACACCGGGGTTAATTTGACTGGAAAGTGTCCTACAAAAGCCCTGTACAAGGAATTGATAATTATAACAATTTTATCAGTAGTCTCCCCTCTTTGAAAGTCAAATTTTGAAATTTTCAATTTAAAATAACCGATTTTTAGTAGAAAGAACACGGAAAGAAGATAAGAAAAATTGAGTAATTTGTTTAAAATTTGAACCATTTATAGCTGATACTACGAGCCGTTAATGTGCAAATAATGGCTCTTTTACCTATTTCCCGCCGACGTTAGCAGCTTTTCAAATCTTATGATAGGCAGTGATAGTTGTTGTCTTTCCAAGTACTTTCCAAAAATGGTATGATTCGTAAGGTTGTGATGAGCCGGTCCAGAGTTTTTCATTTGAAAACTTGCAAGTTTCCTGACTCGGTATTCTTAGGATTATTTTGCAATTTTTCTGTTTGAAACAACATTAGAAAGGCTCATTAATGCCTGTGCGAATCATACCATAATTGTAAAATACCTGGGAAGAATAATCTATTGAAACAACTTATAGGGTCTGTATTGAGGAATGGCAAGTGCTGATGTCAACAGAAAATAGTCAAATTTCCATTTTTGCTACTTTAGGCGTACAAACGTTCGCGTGCAGAAACTTTTGCGATTTTTGCGAATGTTTATCCGATTCGCGAAAGTTAATGTTTTCGAAAATTCTCAACTAAGCGATTCGCGAGTTTATGCTCGCGAATCGTGTAAATTTTCAAAAATCCAAAGAAAACCTTCGTTTCTTCTGTTCATTTCCTTCAAAATTTAAAAAAAGCAATGAAAAATTCCCCATTTGCGAAAGTTTATGCTTTGAAATAAACTTCTATGCCTCATCCGCGAAAGTTTATGTCAAATATTTTGCGAATCTTGACACTCGAGAAAGTTTCTGCTCGCGAAAGTTTGTACGCTTAAATGACAGCTGGCATCTCAGATTTAAATGGTCCAAGCTTCACAAATGACCCCATTTAACTCATCTCATTTCAAAACTTTTTCTGTTGGAAAAGCGGCTTTTCTGAATTCTGAATTAAAATTTCAAAATTAAGCTTTACTTTAGGTTACTTGATAACATTGCTATAATTGCCCGCCCCTTGTTCAGGGCTTCGGTAAGCCCATTGCCACTTTCCGACCAACTTTACCTCAGTGTTTCCATAGAAGGTTGGCAAAAATGCAGGAGAAGAGTAAAAATAGTCATTATCTAATGTTGTTAGACTAGTTAATGACTTTTCGCTCTCCTCTTGTATTTTTGCGAAGATCCGCAACAAACATTTCTCCATCTCTAGGTAGTCCAAATTTCCCAGAACACCTGGACTATCAGTTATATTGAATGAAATTTAAATCATGAAGCTGATAATTTTGTTGTAATAAGGCAAGCAGTTTGATAGAGAGAGAAAACATGCTTTATGGAAGAATTTTTCTGGTCGCACTTCTTGAGCTGCACGCATAACAACTTTGCTGTAAAATAAAAACATGCATGGGAAAGTAGAAACGTTCATTGTTTGGATTGATTCACTTTTACACAGATTGGCTGCATGTATCTAGAGTTTTTTCAAAAGTACATATAGGTTAGATCACCATTTTGTGTTTCATATAGTGACATTTAGGCGTTTATCTTAAATGGTTGTGTCGATCCTGGCTTATTAACTGACAACTATAAACTGAGGAACAGAGTTGATCTTCTCTTCGTGTTTTGAAATTCCTTCTTTTTCTACCATTCTTGTGTCGTTATCTAGCTTCTGTTATTCTTTCAGAAAGTTCTTATCAAACAATGAAAGGGTTCACACATTTAAAAAAGTTTATTCTTTATAATGTCTTGGTTTGATCGATCATACATGCTTGCAACTTTGAAGGTTTGAATAAATACATGAACATCCCTCTTTTCCTATGATTAGTTATTCACACTACCATAGGATGGATGATTTATGAAGTTTCCTGTTTCTTTAAAGCGTTTCACACACACTTTGCATGACCATCCTTTTCCATTAATGGTACTTTTATAAGTTAAGTCGTCTGATTTGCTGAGTTTTATATTTCCTTTAGAGCAATTCAATACTTATTGAATGAACATTTTTCTCCTACTACTGTATGAACGGAACAGTGATATACTGGTAAATCAATCAAACTCATATGCAAGACTGTGTTATGGCTATAAATGAATTGTTATGGCGAATTTTTTTCCAATTAATTCATGTTTCTTCTCTGCTATGAGCAACAATTTACCGATAAATTAATGAATTAAAGCGACCAGTTGATCCGCAAAATTTTCTACCTTTTCTTTTAATGGTTCAGACTTCGTATGAGCATTTTCTTACTCATCAGTTCATAAATAGATTTAAAAAATTTGAAGTTGAGAAATTATTTTTCACATTTATAACTCCGTATAAACTTTTCCCTTCTACTATAAACAACATCTTTTTTATAAATTTATGTTTCTACAATTTACGAACTTTATAAGTATCTCTTTTATATACAGAAAAATTAAAAGCAAAAAATTATGCAACTGACAAATAAGGTGACATACTCGTGATAAATTGCCATTTTTCAATGTCCCAATCACTTTTACAATCTCTCTGTTGGAATACTGCAAGAGTGTTTAGAACTTGCATAGCTGCACAATTTTGAAATCATCAACTAGCGTCATCACTATGCCGGTTTGTAACATTTTCTATTTCTTTTAATTTTCAAGATAGAGGACAGCATCTCTCTTCTACTATTAAAGACAACTTACTTCTTTAAGACTTATTACTGAAATGATAAATATAAAAATTGATTGAGCTTTGCAATCTTGTAGTTCTTTCAATGCTTAAAACTCCGTTTAAACCATGTCTCTCTTCCCATGAACAAAATTTTACTGATAAATTAATAAAGTAAAACATTAGTTGATTCACAAGCATCTTTTCCTATATAACCATCTGTCTTCTAGCATACAAACATACGTAGCTTTTTTAATATTTTAACTTTCCAAAATCTCTTTCCTACTATGAACAATCATTTTACTGATAGATAAGTTGAAAGACTGGCCGATATGTTAAATTTCACATTTTATAATAATTAAGATTTTGCATGAACCTGACTACTATTGAAAAAATATTGAATGATGTTAATCAAAACACTAGTCGACTCGACTTTTACTATTTCACGCTCACGAATTATTATATCTCTCGCTTACTCAATGAGGAATGATTTGTTGAATATCATGAACCAAGAAAACGGCTGATTAAACCTTTAAGAACCTAATACTTTATGATTAATGATTTTATGTCAATAATGAACTAATAGTATGGCTGACTAACAAAATTTTAGGTTTAATTTCTTTTGTAACTTACCACTCCATTAACCCTTTCAAGTCTTGGGTGGGTATTAAAACTATTAATCCTTATATGCCCATATCTCAAGAGCTTTTAGGATCCTTCATTCTTGTCTTCAAGTCGTCCTATTAAAATGTGACGCCCAAACTTTTAAGACTAATATTTCCCAAATTGTTCAGTTTTTTTCGACCTATAAAGGCTTGAAAAATGATAAACTTCGGTGAATTATAAACTTTGAATACAACCCTCGCTCCATGAATGCCTCTTTTTTGTTACGAACATTAATATAGCGAAATTTGACGGTAACTGTAGATAAGAAGAATGACTGATTCACGAAGTTTCAAATTGTTCCTAGCATATAAGATGTAAATTTTGATCTCTTAATTTCAAATATGAATTATGAATATTGCAAACTGAAAGAACCAAGTTGACACTGACCAAGTTGGTGTTATTGAACACTGATTACTTTTGAGAAAACTTTTTAATGATCTATGATATACTAATAATCATAAACCTACAACATGATTAACCTACAAAATCTGACTAGACCATGGCCGTTTGTCGTCAATTAAGCAAAAGCATTATTGTAAGAGATACATCACTTACTGACAAATGACATCAGATTCTCGATATACTATTTTATGAACACCAATACGCACTATCACATTGTGTGAAACAATGGATGAAACTATTTTATGTTACATTTTATGTTCTATGTTACATGTTTGGCGGAAATATTTGGAAAGGCTGTGGACAAAATAACTTCTTAGATTTTTTCATTTGAATGTATAATACATACTTTTATCGATTTGACAAGGTTAAATTCTCTGAAAAAGTTTTCTAGGTTGAAAGAAATAGTAGAACTAATGACACAAGAGTGATATTGTAGCTTGCAAGATCGATTATTCAAGGTAACGTTTCTAAGTAAAACCCGTTTTGTGGAGCATGTAATCTCCTTTCCTTGGATTCAAGGCTCAACAACACCTCGCCTATTTCATCAAGTGTCACCCGATCCAGGTTCGATCTTGGATCAGAATCTAGCCATCTCTTTCTGATAGAATCCGGTTGTTCAAAGGAGGCGATTCCTGACGAATTAGATTTCAAAACCGTTTACGAACACCTACCACCTGGTTTGGAACAGTGAACTGAAGGTAAGTGTAATTTACTTTTTTTTGTCTGATAAATGTTTAAAAATATCATTTGGGACATAATACACTCATATCTCAGTGCCCTATGGAGTTTCAGGCTTGTGGGAAAGATCTTAAGATTAGTCAAATATACATCTGCAAAAAAAGCTTCGTGTCAACGACATTCTTCTACAAATAATGCGTGTCATCTGCTCCAGTATTTTGTTTTGGATAAGAGATTGGTATAGAGAACAAAATGACTTGAAAATACTTATCGTCGTAATGAAATTGTAAGGTTTATTTCTTAACCATGGATATTTAAAGGGAAAGAGTTCCTATCAGACAAGTAACGGATTCCTATGGAAAGAGTTTTTTTTTGTAGTTCACTCTGGTATGAAGTGTTGTGGCCTTTACGGGCTGTGCCAGTTTTAATGGATAGTTTGGCGTTAGACTTAAATCTTTAACCATGGAGACTGGAAAAAGTCAGAACTATCAGATTAAACTTCCTTAAAATTTCGAGATATAAAAGGAATAGAGTTAAAACTACTAACTAACTACTCTCCCAGAAAAATCTATTGAATTTCTGCAAAGTTTCTTTCTAGCGTTCTATCTGATATGAACGCATTTCGTCAATCTTGAAAACAATACAAAATGTTGAACATAAAAACGAGTTGAATAACTTGTTTTTATCTAACTTTTGGTGAAAATCATGATGATACTATGTGACATAAAATGTGCGGTAGAACACTATGAAATGATGATGTTGACGGTATTTCAAAATGTAATTGAATATAGTTTCTTGAAATTTGTACGGCTTTTAAGAAGACCAATAACATTACAAGGCTATTTTTGTAAGAACATTGAAGCTCAGATATCTCCAAAAAAGAATAAGATAATAACGAGCTAAGGCTCCATTAATTCTAATACAATACCAAATGCGCTATAAATGAATTTCGAGGTACCAGTTGCCAAAACAGTATCATATAGTATGGTTCATAGATATCTTTAGCCAAGGATATTAGCAGCTTATCGTTGAAAGAATATTATTAGTATTGCAAAATTTTGACATTGATTGAATTAAGAACGAAAATAACTCCGGCTCAAAGCATGCAGAGAAATAAAAAAAAGACAACATTGAAAAACAGAAAAGACATTGAAACTTTGCAAAAATTCGCCAGTTCATGTAAAAATACCTTGTTTTTACTCAACAATTTGCTAATCAACATCGGAGATCGTAATCAGTATTGGTTCTTAAGTAACTAGCTACCATAAAATTAATTGTGATAAAAATTGATCTCAAAGTTGAACAAATGATTTTTATAAAACATATGCCAACGACACATGTTGAAAGAATTAATTCACAAATCGAAAAGCTGCGCTGATTCAATATATTTTGTTAGGGTGTTATTCTTTTAAAGTGAAGATTAAAATGAAAATGGTCGTATGTGCAGAATAATAAAATCAATGAAATTAAATCAAAATGAAATATAGGTATACGACACCAAAGTCTTTACACGGAATGGTCTGGGAAGGTGGCATTTCCAGCAACCAAATTAGTGGCGAACATCCATCGAAATCTTTATTGCTCATTACAATTTGACAAACAATTAAAGGTGACGTTTTTGCACTTAAATTCCTAAAGATTGGTCGCTATAAAATCTGACGAAACTAATGTCAGACTATAATTAAACTGAAAACGGAAATGATGGACGTTTTCCCTAAGTGACTACTTAGGTAAAAATTGGATGAAAAAAGTGACTAATTAGAGAAAGTGAAAAGAGTTGTCACTAGACATAGATGTACTTAGCAACATGTTTTTAACAATGAATGTTCTTCGTAAAAATCATCGTTGCGTTACTGCAGCAGTATGTATACTGAGGAGGTAAAGCTCCACGAATGATGCATCTAGCTGAGGTGGTCTCCGGTCAACATATAGACTTTTTTTTAAAGATTGCCGTTTTTCCGATACATAAGTAGCTTAAACACAGGAGAAAAGATTCTGAGGTGAACTTAGAGACAGCGGAAATTTTAGTTTGTTATATTGTATTGCGACCGTTTGATTTTACCAAGAAATTCTCGATGTTAACTAAAAACTAAAAGGAAATACATTCACTAAGACGTGAGATGAAATATGTTTTGAATCTTGTTTATATTCTTCCACAAGTCAGTTATATTGTTTAAATAACTGAAATCAGCCAAAGTGTTTTATATAAACTCTGTAAATAACGGATGACATATGTCATATCCTGTAAATAGTTGTTAACGATATAAAAAGTTGTTATGATATAAATTTATATAGTTGGAGGATCTATTTTATCTAGAGAATATCTAGCATTTTATTTAAATCAGAGTTATTTGTGTGATTATGTTTGCTGATTAATGCAATCGTATCTCCATGAAGCGGACACCATATCGGTTAAGATAGAGAGATTTAGAGAAATGTCCACTGTAACTGGGAAGGATTATAAAATTGAGTTCAATAATATTTGTTGTCTTCACAAAAGTTCAATATGACAGCTAGAATTAAAAAGAAGATTCGGATTACCTAACCCTCTATCACTTAAACCTTTAGAACGTTGAAACAATGCAGTGCACCGTCTGACGTCATGATTTTAGAAAAACAGATATTGAGAAAGATGTAGATTTTCAAAACTTTATAAAGGAAAACTAAATTCTTATAAGCGGTTGCCATATAAACAAAATCTGCAGTGTGTCCTGAAATTGAGCTTGTTCTGATTTTGAAATGAGGCTTTAACTTCATGAATGGTTGTTGGTCGTCATTCTAATAATTCTTAAACTTAAATCTAGTTAGGACGTTTCGTAGACCCTTGTGTTCGAAAATATTTAGTTATGCAAATTATAAAATTTCTAATTTGTTAAATCATGATTTTTTTTTAAATTTTAGCTTGAACTTAGGCACGTGAAGCCTTTCTCTATTGAGTTTTGGCTTAATTTTTGGATCTATGATAGAATAGTTTTAAGGCTCTCACTCTATAAATCGAGTGTCAAACTTTTATTTGGTTGAAAGTGTTGAAAGTTACCAACATTCAATCCACTTATTTCCTTGTAGGTTTTTCCAAAAAAAAAAAAACACTCTAAAAAGCTGCAGAAGCTATCATGTGAAAATGATCCTTATCAGTAGAATTCGATTCAGCACTTTTCTTTTCTCTCATTTAAAGCCCATGAGATTTTACTATAGTTATAAATATCACTTATTTTTCAGTAGATTTTACCAGCCTATGTTAGCAATTTCCCCTTTTGGTAATAGTTTTTAAGTTTACCGTCATTAGGAAACATCTTTTAAAGTCGTTCCGAATAAATTGGTCACCACATCCCTTTTACACATTACTAAGTTGAGCATTTGATGAACTCACAATTTCTTATCTTTATTTCAGTTAGTAACTAAAATAAATGCACACAGAAGAAAAACATTTTTTATACTGCTGCAATAGTTTGGATGACTTCAACTTTTTTTCAAAACGACTTGCAACTAGACTCAAGTTTGGAAATTTCAATGAAAAAGGCAAGTCATAATATGCTCAATATGACAAATTAATAAAACTATCGGATAAACTAAAACATACAACCACCCACAACAAGCAACAACCACCCACGAAGAGCCAAAAATAGGCACAACGAGCCAAAACTAAAGACAACCACCCAAAACTAGACACAGCCACCCAAAATTAGGGACAACGACCCAAAACTAGGAACAACAACCCAAAACTAGACACAACGACCCAAAATTAGAGACAATGACCCAAAACTAGGAACAACGACCCAAAATTAGAGACATCGAACCAAAATATTGGTAAAGATACTTCGGAGCGGTGGCGCAGTGGTACAGTCAAGCGTGCTACTGTGAAAGAGGTCGCTGGTTCGATCTCCGTTCCTGTCATGTTAAGTTGCTCTGGACTGACTTAGTGAAGACTGTTATTCGGCCGATTTGCTCGTCTGGATGCAAATTCGTTGTGATAGATGTCTGTCTGGGGACTCTTCTGGAAACAACCGATCAGCCATCAAACTTGTCTGAGTTAGTGAGGCCATCCACAATAAATATCATTCTCTATCTCTACAAAATTAGAAACAAGATAGAACCTTGATGTCTGTTTTAAGTCTAACAGTAAAGTGAAATTCCATCTCACCATTACTTTCAAGAGATCATGTTGGATTAAAGACGAAAACCTCAACTAAAAGATATTCCTAACTACTAAAAGAGATGTTGCATATGAGTATATCTTTCGAGACGATTTTTATTCAATTTTCCTACAAATTTGTTCTTTAACAAATTCTTTACAAGCAACGATATGGAAGTCAGTATTTCAATCAACCAAATTAACGGCGAACATCAATCGAAATATTCGTTATTCACCATAAACTTGACAAACAATAAACTTTGACGCATTAACACTTGCATATTGAATTAATTAATGTATCCACTCACTGGAAAGTTGAACTCGAAGGAATCCACTGAATGTAACAAAATACTTCAAAAAAATTTATTAAACGTGACAGTGCAAAGATCTTTGAATAAGATCAAACAAAAGCATCCTTACTATCTCTCTGCATAAACAGAAGTCAATAACCATTGAAACTTTGAAGAAATTGGCTGACTTTGATGGGTTTGAATTTGAGTGAAATCGTTTAAAGTTTTATGGTTTTGCTTTGATTTAATGGCTGATTTGGATGGAAGATTTGAATTTTTTACATATTGAATACACCTGACTGGCTTAATAGCTATTTGGCTCTTTCTGTGTTGTCACTGATGAAAGTGTCTTTATAGGGTCATAAAGATTATATCATATTACATTAAAATGTGCTTATTTACTACTATATATTGTTCAATTGCTATATCAGGCGCGGATACAGGGGTGTAGCAAAATTTGAGTAGAAGAGTGATTGATCATTAAAAATCAATTATCTCTTACATGTTAACAATAAATATTGATGATTTTACAACTTGTCACTCTCCTCCTGAAATTTTGCTACACCTCTGTATCCGCGCCTGTATATGACATACGTTATACAAGTAGAGAGATAGAAATTTTTGAAATGCACAAGAATGAAAGTAGTTATCACCTAAGTACTTGATAAACTATAATCTTTTACTTTCATTGCTGTGATACTGATAAATGTTTTGAAAATATATTTTTTATCCATTGGATTGTTTAACATATTATTTTGATTTTTTATCATTATGCATATAAATTGTTGCCGATTTTTAATCTGGGAAACATATAGACAATCAATATATTAGAAGATAAAAATATTTAGGTACGTGATAAATTTCATTTAGGATCCTGTTCTTGGTTTCAACAACGACGTCACATATGTTAAAAACATGTTGCTAATTGCGATAGCTGTTTCTGGTGAACAATAACACAATGTATGCTTAAAAATGCCATTACCTATACTCATATTAAATTGAGTGGAGATTATAAAATAAAACGCTATTCTAAATACATCTTATTCCGTACTGTACATAGACTATTTCATAGTCCGTATAAGAAAAAGCCGTAAGCGCGGGGGTGATATAGGCTTGTCATGCGGGAACGGGAATTCATTACAGAAAGAAAATAAAGAAAGTTTTCCTCCTTTCCAAGCGCAACTCCCATTGTGAGTTATTTTTTGCCTTAGAGTTTTAACTTAGACTATAGAATAGTCTATACCGTACATCGAAAAATTATAAATTTAAAGAAGTAGCACGTTTCATAACTCAGTAATAGCTCATAACTCTTGTTCATCAAGAAACTGAACAGTTACAGATGGGAGAGCAATGTACTCATTCAGATAGGAAGTTAAATGTGAAAAAGATACTTAAGTTAAAAAAACAGCCCAATATCTTTTTAAGTTCTCAACATAGCCCAACATATTTGGTAAAAATCAGAATTATTGCAACTATTTGTTATTCGAGCTCAACAAACCAAAAACATAACCAAAAGTGCCATTAGATTTAAAAAATAACAGAAAAAAGACCAACATAGTTAATATAGAGATATGGTTCTCTGTGTATGCGAAGTATAGATTTAATTGATCATAGTCAGCAAACAGTAATGACTTTCTTTTGTAATTTGTTAAACCAGCAAGACAATACGAGAAAGATGTGGGCAATTTCTCAAAATTATTTAAACATTGTAAAGGCCGGAGAGAGTTATCATATTTATTAATTCTAAATTTAAAAATTATGCCAAATAGTCGTAAATGTTTCTTTCTAAATTGTTTATCTTATGTGCATTAGTACTCTTGAATGACACAATGTATGGGAAACGTACGC
>JAUBWS010062377.1:0-15249 GCA_032270445.1 Darlingtonia californica | reverse complement strand
GGTAGACATCCTGAAAATTACAAGAAGAGGTGGGATGGAAATTTTTCCACTGGAAGGGGTGGGATGGTATTAAAGGGGTGGGATCCACCACAATTTTAGATTTATTGCGAAAAAACAATTCATTACAAAGTTTAGATGGATGTGATTTAGAGATTCCCTGACCTTTGTTGAACTTAGAATAAAATAATGTCTTTGCTGAAGGTGAAGAAACACATTGAAACACCTAGTTGTCTCCCTCGCCGTAGCAACCATGCTAATTGTGACTAAAATCCAGGTCCTGACTCTTTCCCGATTTTCCTATTCCAAATTCATACAAAAGGGATGGAGAGCCATAAACAACCTAATAACAGCTTTGAAATAAAAGTTTGTTTACAATTTGCTCAATTTATATATCACCAAATCAAATAGGAGCACTTGGTTCCGCGCTAGGTTGTTTCTAGGTTGTTCCTAGGTTTTTCTCTCGGCAAAATGTCAAACTAGGTTTGAAGATTTTCCAAAAACACCAAAGTTTCACAACATCTGTAACCAATAAATGCAGCAAGTGAAAAATCAAAGTTAATTCATAAAATAATTAAAAGATTAAGTTTTTTAATTTTGGTACCATTGAAACGGTAACATCACTTCTTTACACAGTAATAAATTATGGCTATTTTGTTAATTCACAATTACGTATTGAAGTCACGAGGTTGAGATTTTAAAAAACTTTAACTGGAATAATATCAGAGAAGACAACTATAAAGTACTTAAAACATAAAAAGAGCACTTAACAACTGACAAAAGATTTTTATTCATGAATAACAAAGAACCAAAAAGCTTAGAAGATGTGAAAAAGAGATTCTGTCAGAGAAAATGACGAAGGAATACCCCAACGGACAGAACTCTTTAAAATTTCAAGAAATGCCACAAACCAAAACTGTTAATAAAAATGAATGTTTCAAATGACAGATAAAATACATAAGCCAAACACAAAAAAAATTGGTATTATTCAACAACTTTGAAAACATGTCTAGCTGCATAGGAAAAGGTGCTGATTTATCATTATGCTTCTGATTTCTCTCCATTTTATACTATCCCATCGTGACTGTGATATAAACTACTGATTCGCCATTAATTTTGATTTTGTTACTGTGTAAAAAAAAGATGTGTGTACCTTTTGAACGGTACAAAAACTAGAAGATTTAACATTTTATAAAACAACTGATACACCCTGTAAAGCGAAATATACTTAAGAAATCTCATCAACTTTTTAATAGTCAATAAAATCCATTTTTAACGACTTCTTGCTTATTGTTCTGCTGTATCAAATCTTTAAAATTTGTTATCACTTTTGTGCGTGTCTTGAGAAGTTCAGATTGACTGTAAATCTGTTGATATTTCTTTATGTGGCTGGATAATCAAGCATAAATTTTTTAATTGAAGTAATGTTTTTTGTTGTTTCAACAAATTGTTCTTTTTATCAGACTTTTCAATCAACTTTTTAATCAACTATCAAAAATGTTCAGATACTTTTTTGCTTAATAACTGTTAAATCCTCTTGCCGTTAAGGGTCGCAAAATCACGAAATTTTTGGGCTCAGTCTCTTTAAGAGTTACAAGTTTAACAAATTTGGGGGAATTGCTCAAAATTAGTTCAATTTCAAGCCTCAGGTGGCACATATCCGACAGGTTCCACCCTGGGACTCCCTTTGAAATTATCTTAACCGTGGGTGTTATTTTTATTTCAAAAAGTATCACGTATCTTATAGATACGCAAATTGTCTTTTCAGGAGATTCTCTCAAAATATCTTATTGATTGATATTCCCTCAATTTCGTAGCACTGACATCAACATCAGAAGGACTGCCTCAATTAAACAAATCCCAAATCAACAAATTCCCACTCATAAAGTCCTACAGTGTCACCACACTCACTGAATGCTAAGAAAAATAATTATCTTCTACACAATACTCTAAAGTACCCAAAAAATCGGAAAGGGGGGGGGGGATAATAACGTAAAAACTTTTTGGAACAAATATGGTAAAGGAAGAACAAAATACTGTCATATACTTCATACTCGCAAGTTTTTTCTCATGATATTATATTATATAGATATAAAGTCTCATGCTGCATTTTTTACGTTTCTTTTGCCTTTTTTTAATGAATTTCGTGCATACCTGTACGTATTCTCGAGTTGGTTCTGAATTTGTATTGTAACAGTCTTTGAAATTAATAATTGGGAAGGGGGGTTTGGTATTGACATTTTTTTTCAAAAATTAATACTTGGGGAAAAGGGGGACGGTTATTCAGTACTCTAAAGAAAGAATAATTTTACAGTTACACAACATTCTTTTTTCTTTTTTTTCATGTATCTATATTTCTTTGTTAAAGTACAGTGTGTCCTGAAAAAAGCGGAACACATACTTTAAGCAACTATATCTTTTAAAATTTATAGCTAAAAGATGCACTGTAATTACAGGTACTTAGGTAAATCATATCAGTAAATTTGTCAAACAATGATATCATAATTCGAGTATATATTTCGGAATAATTATTCTATCTCCAGGTCTAAAATAAATCTGTAAAACTTTTTAAGCATTAAAAAGAAAACTATATACATATCATACAATAAAAACAGTCCATACAGTATAAAAATTATTTATGAATGAAAATTATTGAGAAATCGCGGAAAAAATCCAAAAGTAATAATTAAAACTTAACTACCAAAGGCTTGCTTCGGTACTAATCTTTTGTATTCAGATTAGGTTTTAGTTCATTAATGAAAAGTGCATCTAAAGTCATTAAATTATTAGAATACTAGATTTTGCGTTAGAGCTTAAAATTGATACGCTATTTATTGATAGTTCACAATCACATTTACTCCAATGCTGTTCTACGGAGCCATTTCGTCGGTGCTCTTTAAAGCGACATACTACATGACGACTTGTCTGGTCGACATAGCAAGAAGAGCGTCTTGAACAAACAAATTTTTACACGACGCTGCTTTTCAAAAATTTCTCAATTTGTGGTTTAACCCCTACCTAGGCCCGCGGCCCTATATCAGGATAAAATTCCACCTAAACTAAAATATTTATGAACTTGAAACTTTTTGGTTTTTAATACAATTCTATTTGGAGCATTTTCTCAAAATTTCAGACAATTATCTTTTTTAGTTGCATAATCATGCTAAATTATTGAAATTAAACAAAAATAACGTAGATTGACTAAAACTTTAAAATCTTATAACTTTTGATAGACAAAAGGTTATGACATGAAACGTTGACAGTTGTCTTGTAATGATAAAAAAAGATGCTGATGTAGTCAATTTTGCTCGTGCGTCATAGTGGCACGGCGCCTAAACTGACAAATTGCCTAAAACTGACTTTTTTGTTTACCTGATTTATATAAGCCAACTTAACAAACAGGGAATTTTGATACGACATAAACTTTAGGCAACAAAAAACAAAAGACTTGCCGAAAAGTGACTCATCATGTTTTAGGCACTCTTAGACACTTTTAAGCAAAAACATGTTGAATCACGATATATTTCTAGACAATTTTAGGCTTAAAAAAATGTTGCAGAAAAGCGACAGAAAATAAAATAATGCAGTTTTAGGCAACAAAAACCTTGCTGAAAAGTGAGATACAACAAAAGTAGACAGTTTTAGGCACTATAAACCTTGCCGAAAAGTGACCTAAGCTACAGTCAGACAGTAGTCTGAAAAATGTCCAAAATTATGATATAACAGTTTATGGCATATAATTCTTGCTAAAACGTAACCAAAAATACAATGAGGAAGTTTTAGGCAATAAAATTTTTTGAAAAACTTGAACAAACTTGTAATGGGATTTTCAGACTATACAAACCTTGCCAAGAAGTAGCCAAAAGACAGTTTTAGGCAACAAAATTCTTGCCTAAAAGCGACCAAATTTACAAGACAGTTTTATTGGCAATCAAAACCTTGCAGAAAACAATTGGTCAACATAAATCTTGCCAAAAAGTGACCAAAACTGTAATAAGACAGTTTTGGGTAACAAAAAGCGACCTACATCAAAATCCTTTGCCTAAACTTGGCTTACAACCAGAAACGGACCAACTTTAGGCAGAGAATTTGCTGTATAAAGTCAACTTCTGCCTATGGTATATTTAGACGAAACTACAAATTTCTTAAGTCAATTTCATAGCTCTCTCTCACTGTATCTAATCCCAGTTTTTTTTATTCCTGTAGTCCAGAGTCCTTCATTGTTTTAATGATTGTTTTCATTGTTATAGCAATCGAAAAGATACATTAAACAAAGACTTAATCCTATTTTATATAGCTGTTTTGGTGACAAGTAAGAGAAGTTCTTTGAAGCGCACAACAACATCTGACATAATCATTCAAACAGTTTATATGAAGCCTAAATTTTCTGCTTAAACTTATACTTCAACAGAGCCCAGGGTTACACAATAGACAGCACTTCTTACTATGATACAGGGTGTCCTGAAAAAAATGGAACCCATACTTTAAGCAATTATATCTTTTAAAATTTATAGCTAAAAGATGCAATTTTTATACCAGAAGGAAGAAAATTTATGCTCTTTTCAAATATATCATTCTGAATGATATCATATAGAATTCTGAGCATGAGACCTTTCAATTAAATCTATAACGATCAATTAAGAGAAAGTTGAATGGAGATTAATGATCCGGTACAAAAAATAATTAAATCGCAACTGCAAACAGAACGCTAGATTTACATTTACATGACTTTCTTGTTATAAGAATCATTTTTTGAATTGAAAAAATTCTAAACAAGAAATTGTTTAATATAACTTGCCATTTTAGCTTGCTTTGAAAGGTTTTCGCAAAGTAGCGGGAATAAAGTTGTTTTTAAAGAAAAAGTTGATTTTAGGTACAGTTCACACGGTGAATAAAACATTTGTGTTTTTATAAACATTTTCGTGATACACTTAACACAGCAACAAAAAATAAGTCAGCTCGACGAAAACAAAAGATTTATAGCTCATTAAAGTTTGAGTTTGTTGATCTTTAAGAACTTAATGACCGTATCGAGAAAAAGAAACCTAAGTATTTCCTGTAGAAATTCATTTCACAAAGAAGAATATATATTTTTGAAACGCTTAGGAAATTATCTTTCTATCGGTATAAAAACTGCAAAGAATGAATAACAACTTAATAACTTGCAGTCTTTTAAAAGTTGGGTTCCGTTTTTTTCAGGACACCCTGTATACAGATATATTCAAAATGGAATATAAAAGCTATTATAGCCTATCAACAGAAGCACCTTAAACGAATATAATAAATTAATAACTTACTTAACAAGACTTTGGTTGCAAAAAGTTTTTAAATCATTGTTTGCTGATTTTTCTTAGCTTATTAGCAATAAAAAAAAGTTCTAGAATGCCAGATTTCTCCGGGGTTACAAGAAAAGGTTCGAGGAAGGTAATTTCCACATAACTCATCACCGCCCTTAATTAGAAACATTGTAAAATCGCATAAAATTGAGGAAATTGGCCGGATTCAGACGACAAATAAGATAAATAGTTGTTGAATCAATGATCTAGTGGTAAAGTGACCATGAAAAAACTGGGGAAAAAAAGCAAATGAAATTGACACACGGCTTAAAAGTTGGTTGCGTGCAACGTTGAAAATCAACCATTCTTTAGCTAGTTTGCATATTAATGAAGAGTTAACCGATTATTTGAATTTAGAACGTCGAAAACGTTCTTATCAGTAATTGGAAAGTAACAAACTACTCAGTCATTTCTGAAAGTACGGTGGACCGTGATAAGTTTTACACTGACTTTTTTTTCAACTTTCCAGCTTGTTGATAAAAACAAATATTTTAATTTCAAATATTTTCAAAGATTTCGAGCATGAAATTCAGCCCCTGCGCTTTTAAATTCGCTTTGCCAGGGTTGATAATTCAAAATTGATTGGAGCTGGTGGGCAGTCATCTTTTTCCATGCTAACCCAACGCTTATGCTTTCTAGTGTAATTTCTAGCACGTCCAATCACGTTTACCGTTTCCCAGCAATCAGTGTTTGCTTGTTCTATTATTGAGACGAATTCATCTTTGTTAAGACTTTGCTTGATTTTGTTAGCTCCACGGCTAGTCGTGGAGGCAGATATGGATCAACATACATTTTGTTATCTCGTTTTTCTGTTTCTCCTTCAGGGTTACATGTAGTCCAATCATCGCTAATTGCATTGACGTTAACTGATGTTGTTTCCTAGTGAATCCATTCTTCAAGACTCATCATTGTTGGATTGTTGTGGAGAAATCCTTTCATCTATGGTGAGTGTTGAAAACTATTAATTTCGGCCGTATTCTTCAGATTTGCCAATAGTTGCTTGATATTTTCTACCACAGAAAGCAATAGTAGCCTTCATAGACATTTGTTTTAACCTTTCCGCTGGTAAAATATAGTACCACACCGTATTGAAAACTATGCTCGGAGACACGAATCTTGCTGCATTGTACGAACAAATATTTCATTGAAGTCTAATTCAATAAAGACCTTTACTTACTGAAAATGACGTTGGAAGCTGCTTATACTCCTGATGTTGTGCCCTGAATTGCAGCAACGTTGCCCGTCATAACATCATATAGTAAGCCATGTGCATTGACAAAATGGGAGGTATAGTTTTTCTACACAGTGGTGACTGTAGATTTAGTTAGTACTTTTTTATTAAGAGCGTTTAAATTAGGAGAAACATATAACAATATATATCCAGTTCATCCACAGTATGAAAACAGGTAAAGCAATGAATAAATTGAGAATTCCGGAAATTAATCCCATAAAGAATATCAGCTATTCCAATGCACACTATATTTTCAAATATATTATGGGCGGTTGAACTTAACAAGCATAAAAACATGACAAATATTTTGTACAACATTCTTTCATGTAAAATCGATTTGAAATACAGACTTCACAGATACTAATTTTCACCTATTTTACTAATCACCACCTTAACGCCGTTGAACAATAATACAAAGAAACATACAATTCAAAAAAAAAAATACCATTATTTTGATCAAATAATCAATAAAATTTAACATGAACTTATGCCACACAATTTGAATAACGTTGTTTTTTCGTTTATTCACAGCGTTTCATCGCATCTAAACCACATTTATCTTATTTGTACAAATGTTTGAGCTTATTAATTTTTGCACAGCATGGATAAATTTATTTCGCGCAATGGCAATGGCAATTTATCTTTGTCTTTGCGCGTATTAATTTTGCGCAGGTTCAAATATTTTAAGATCAGAAAATAGAAGATTTTTTTTAAAGCTGAACACTGTCTTAAAAAATGTCTGTAAAACTACGCAATAAAAATATCACTTATGTTAATGCAGGGCTAAGACGAGTCAAAAATTGTTTTGTACTTTGTAATGATGTTTTACATACCTTTTACTTCAACAGATACGCTTTGTTCAGCTTTTATTACCCCATAGAAATCGACAGCAAAAAATCCATCATCTTTGTAGTTCAAATCTGATATTGTAAAGTTGCAAGTGCCATTTTCACTTGAAAAGTAACAGCTTCCTGCAGATATTCTGTTTGCAGGTAGAGTTTTATTGAAAGCCTTAATTAAGATGCTTTCTAAGACAACTCCAGTAGTCTTGTGATAGAATCTTATGCTATGTTGTTCAAGAACAGGTAAATTGAAAATGTTCCATCTCAAAGTTAAATCCTTTCCTTTCTCTCCAGTAACAAAATCACCATTGGAATTCTTAATGAATGATTGACAATCTGAAAAAGAAATGAAAAAAATAGTGTTTCTAATATCACAGCAATGATTTTGAATTTAAAGTGAGTTATAATAACAAACCAGAATGCATGATTTACCTACCATACATAAATGCGAAATTTTATACAAGTTTCAAAAGTATCTACAGTGTGTCCTGAAAAGAACGAACCAAATTTTTAAAAGGCTGAAAGTTATTAAGTTTTTATTCATTCTGTGCGGTTTTTTGATCGTTAGAAAGCTAAGCTATTCAAAAATATATATCTTTCTCTGTGAAATGAATTTCTTCAGAAAATATTCAGGTTTCTTTTTTTTAATACGGTTATCAAGTTCTTAAAGATCATTAAACTCAAATTTTAATGAGTTATAAATCTTTTGTTTACGTCGAGCTGACGCATTTTTTGTTGCTGTGTTAAGTGTATTACAAAAATGTTTATAAAAACACAAATGTTTCATTCACCGTGTGAACTGTACCTAAAATCGATCGCGTAAATTATTCAAAGGAAGCTAAAATGGCAAGTTTTATTTAAATAATTTCTTGGTTCGAATTTTCTTAATTCAAAATGATTCTTATAACAAGAAAGTCATGCAAATGTAAATCTAGCGTTCTGTTTACAGTATTTAATTACTTTTTGTATTAACCGAGTCATTAATCGCCATCCAACATTCTCTTAATTGATCGGTATAGATTTAATTGAAAGGTCTCATGTTCAGAATTCTAATACTGGTCCAAAGATTTTTTACTAAAAGTTAACAATGATATATTTGCAAAGAGCATACAATTTTCTTCCTTCTGGTGTAAAAATTGGATCTTTTAGCTATAAATTTCAAAAGATATAGTTGCTTAAAGTTTGGTTTCCGTTTTTTTTCAGAGCACACTGTATACCATCTATTGTCTGTGTAAGATAAGGAGGCCGATGCATATTCTTTCCTTTACGTAACTATTACTAGGTCAGTTTGTGCCACACTGGAGTAACTGCCTCAATTTGCCATAGTTGAGAATTTGAAATTTATAGACAAATGAAATCTAAAATCTAAACATTGGTCAATCGTTCATTGAAGTATACAAGGAGCGTAGACATATCAAAATTAAAACTTAGCTCAATCTAGGGTCTTCATTATGATTCAAATTACAAAAGTGTTATGAATCATTCATCATAATACAAGCTTTGAGTAGAAAGTAATCCATCGCGTCAGCTATTCATGTATTTGGCTGGTGAAGTACCTCGCGCAAAACACTATTAATATGTTTAGTGTTAATTAGTAACTAAAACTTTGATTTCTGTAAATTTTATAAAAAAGGTCGTAAATTGAGAATTCATTAGTTCGATTTTGTAATTTCATATCGGCCACTAAGAATTGGATATATTTCATTGCAATGTAGGAAGATCTTAATAGCAGTAACAAGCAAAAGAAACTCACCAGTCAGTATGATGTTAAGTGATAAGAAACAAACTATGACCAAAATGAAATCTATCATTAACATTGTTGAAAGAATGGTTTAAAATAGATGTTTATTTTTTTTTTCATTAAGATCTAAATAAAACACAAATGGATATAATAAATATATAACTAGTTATTGGGCCATTCAAGTTTTGGGTCGGTGATCCCTCGGTGGATGACACGGAATTTTTGCAGTGAATTCAATTTGCCCAAAGCCCAGATTTCCGAATCTAATTGTAATACAGGTCGAGGATTTTCTAACAGAGTTGGAAAAAGTTGGGAAAAAAGCAGATTTCCGATAAAAAGAGACGTCTAATTTGATCAAGGTTTTAGCCGTGGTTATTAAGTCAGCCTGACAATGTGCGTCTCCGCACGAAGAACCAGTGCAGGTTGGTGAGGTTTCTATCACTTACTTTAAGGAATATAACCATTATCATGAGAAAACTTCCCTTTCATTTTCACTTTAGTAGAGGAATAGTTAAACAAGAGCGTCAGAATTTCCCAAAGTTTTAGCATGTTGTGGAGACGAAATTGGATGATCGATCTCTTTCTTTCAAAAAATAGCAAGCATATGTTTGTCCTTTCAAAACTTGATCTTAATATGAAATTACCCCAATTCTCATCTTTATTTTGAGCTTGTATATAATTTTTCGAGGTTTTAGGGATTTTGGCTCTGACGAACCTGATATACCTTACATACTGCATTTTCTTTGTGTATTTAATTTCCAATCATACCTTATATTTTGTATACTACAATTATTGTTTGAATACTTCAGCTAACTGATAAACCTCATTTACAAGAAATTACCACCTATTTACCTCTGTTTATCTCATGTACCTTTTGCTAACACCATCAATGATTTAATGAACAAAACCGGTTTTATTCTAAATCCTAAAAAGGGGAAGACTGAATTTTTGATTTTTACTTCCAGGAAACCACGTGCTACCATTGAATTGTGATTGAAAACCACATCATATATCAACCAAGCATATGAATACCTACGTGTTTTACTTGATAAAACTAAAGTTGAATGATTATCTTCAAAGAACTTATAAACAAATAAACAAATAAACGCATTAGTTCTCGTATTAAGCTTCTCGAGAAAATACGCCATCAAATATCGCCTTATGTTGCTAAAATGATATTCAGTTCCATGGTACACCCACTATTATTGTTACCCAATATTCGGTTGATTGAGTAGTTCCTGGATAAAAAAAATTTGAGTCCTTTCTGATGAAAGCACACCAAGTCATCAAAAGCAGAAAGAAGTGATCAACTCAAAGAGAAGGAAAAGTGGTACTCGATCTATTTAAAGCTGTTAACAGCATAACTGTTGATATTAAGTATAAAATGATCAACCATTCAATCAACACTAGAGGCAACTTGTCCAATTACTAATAATCTCTAGTATCGAAACGGAATCTGGAAGGAAAATTTGCATGTTGGCTTGAAATTCTATCTGAGCGTGATTGTTTGCTTTTATTTTCTCATACTAGATTGCGTGTTCAAATAGTGCGCATATTGTATGCTCCTTTGCACATTCGCAAGGTTACCGTATTCCTTCATAAACTCATGCAAGGTTGTGTTCAACTTTTTCCACCATGTCGCACTTTAATTCGTTAATTCGTCCAATAAAGTTGCATTCGGTCATTATTATTTTTTATTTTAGTCAATTTAAATTTTATTCACCATATTTACATGAATACATAAGGAGAATTGGCTATTTATGAGGAATGCACGGTTAATGACGTGAATAAGATATTCGTGCCAACAGGTATGATGTAGATCGAGTGTAAAAGGGAAATCGATGCATATTCAATGTGGTAGATCAAATGTAAGCTGGAAAACGGTGCAAAAATCCAGACCATTTAAGACTTGTTTCTAAACGAAAAGTTACAAATTGATACTTCCATAGGTCAGCTGTTACACTTAAGGACAGAGTTAGTTTCCAAGTGTACAAACATTGATAAATTCACGCTTGTGAAGCACAACACAAAAGACTGACGTCAGAAAATGTTATATGGCATACCATTTGTAGACAGAAAGACAGTTAAAATATCAATTTTATACTTCCTGCCCTGCCAGTTTTAATAGGTTAAAATTATCCTGAAAGAATCATACAAGATAAACACTTTATATAGGCTACTCTGGAATATGCTAAGAGTAAAGGAAACCATATTAGTCTATTAAAATGATAAATATACAACTCATATTAGCTCATAATTTACAGGTTGCAGTATTTTAGCTAATTTATAGGTGGATCATACCTATAAATTAGCTAAAATACTGCAACCTGTAAATTAGCTAAAATACTGCAAGAATTAGTGTAATCAAACTGCCGAAATTCAAAAACTCATTCATACCTATAAATAAAAGTGAAAAGTATGGTTTCACAGTTTCAGTACTGGATTGGTAGAAATTCTTGATGTTTCAGTACATTTGGATTTGACTGTAGAAAACACCCTCATTATGCTAAATGTGAATAATTCTGTCGATACACCAGAAAGTCCAATGTTTTTCTGCAATACCAAGTTTGGACAAACATCACTTTATAGGAGGAACTAGACTTTATCACTCGATCCCACGTGTTATGGATGGCAGGAGATGGTGACTTGAAAAATATAACATTTAGAGCTGTTGGTTAGTCACTTCAACAACTATCAAAAATGAAAAGAATATGTATGTTCAAATGTAAGCATGTAAACATTTTAAGATGACAAGCTTCAGGGTTACCCCCTTTGCTTTTTTCAAGGAATTTCAAGATTGAAACAGCTTTCGAAAAATGTCTTCCAATTCTCCTATTTATAAAGCTATAAGATATTCTTAGGCTTTTTGTTAAGTAAATTTCAACATACATTCATATGCGAAGCGTATCTTTAAAATCGAATCAAAACATTCTGTTCATGATACGTATACGGAAAATTATTCCAAAAGAATTCTAGGATTTTTCGGGATTTTTCAATACACTTTTTTAATTCCGAAGGTTTCCAGAATTTCAAGGACGGTCTAGCAACGTTGTTTATTAATAGCAAACCTTTCACCCATTCTGCTTGCATAAATGGAACTTTACTTGCCTTTCCCATCGTTTATTGAGCTTGTGCCCATCCCAGATCAGTTATACTTCTTTAAAATAATTTTTCAGAAATTCCTGTAGGTAGTATCATAATAGCATATTCTGATGAAGGTATGTGAATACCGAAACATGTTAAATTTTTTGAAGAAATGTTTAAATTAAAAACAATGGTGTTGTTTTTGAAATGTATTATTTTGTTGGTGCTCAATCACTGATTATTCTTAATCATTTAACGTAAATTTTTAGAGATTGATGTAAATATCATAATCATCACTATTATAAAAAACAAATATTATCAGTTCACATAGTTCTCATATAATTCACTCTGTTCATTCTTAAAAAATGTCATTGAAACAAAAAAAATATGTGCATGCATAAAGAAAAAACAAATATGTCTGTCAGATTTTTGCAGCGTAACAGTGTAGAATCCATAATACTTGGTAACTAATCATTTAGTGGGGCCTTTTGCACTAGCACACCGTGGAATGACTTTTATAGGACATAAAACACAGATTTTTTTTATAAAATTGAATTTCGAAAGAAAAATTTTACTTTAGCTGCCTCAAAAGGGAAGGACAGTGCATAATATAATGTTATTAACTAACAAGCATAAAGATCTTGAGGTGTTTTTGGTCTGTCGCTGCCGGTACTCCAGTTGACGGTTGGTTACACGTAGGTGTAAAAAATAAAATGTAGCTGAAATTCGTCAGTTGTAATACTTCATTACTACACCACCATGTCAACTATGTGAAAACACTCAATTCACTTTGAAACATTGTCATGATAAAAAATTCTTTTGAGTACCTACCCAAAGTTGAGCTGCCTGAATCATCTTTGTTTGCTGAATTTTCTTGAGATAAATACATAGCTAGCTCAATCTAATACTGAAAATATGTTAATTGTTAACGGTTAGATAGTTTTGATGATCTGCATTTTTACGTGTTTTTGTACATCTGTTTCCAGATGGTCAGTTAAACAGGCTTTCAACGATGAAAAATATAACCATGCCATTAATCATAGCTTGGTATATTAAGTAAACATAAGTTTTTTATTTCACTGTTTCTTTTATTTCATGAATGCTATAAATTCTTAGTCGTATGGTTCATTACAACTCAGTAAAAAATTCTCGTACTTGCTGGGCTGATTAGTCCCAAATTGCCAGCTATCGTCTAATCGCCCCGGCAAGTATGGGAATATTTTAGTGAATTGTAATCAACCATATGATTAATCCGGAATAACATGACTTACATGGGCAATTTTTGAATAAATAGCCCGTTTTGACGTTTTTCAAAATGTCTCGAACGCAGTGAGGGTTATTTGAAAACGTCAAACTGAAACGAATGTGCAACATTACTATTACATATAACCACACTAACTACCCTACGAAAAATGAAGCAGGATATAAACCAAGGTATAAACCAACCAAAATACCATTTATTGCATATTATACTTCTACTCATGGGCAAATATGTACAGTTGACTCTCCCTAATTTGAATCTCTATTATTCAAATCTTTCTATAATTCGAACGAATTCAAAGTCGCCGTCAATTTCCCTTAAGGGTCTATTCATATGGAGGCGGCGGGCTGTTCCGGTTAACCGGGCTGGCTCGGTTAAACGAGATCTTGCTTTCTTTTAGAAAAGTATTAAAATATAAAATGTGTTCGTATGACAAGCGAGCCAGCCCGCCTTGCCAAGATCTCACTTGATTCAAGCTTTCTATTATTCGGATCTCTGTAATTCGAAAACCGTTATAATTCGAACAAATTTTCAGATCCCCTCGGCAAAATCCTATCTATAGTTCGATTTTTCAAAATGTAAACTAAAAACAATCAACAATTGAACACTTGTTAAGCAATTAGTGTGTACTGGATCTTGAAACTTAGGAAAAGAAAAAAGAATCAAAGAAAAATCGATCATGCTTTTTTTAATTTTCATCTTTGTGACTTTTTTCAATACCGATTTCTCTCTCTAATTCGAATTTTCACCCTTCAAACCTGAAAATTTGAACAAGAAAGACTTTCTACTATTCGAGTCCCTCTATAATTTGGACAAACAAAGTCCCCCCTTGGGATTCGAATTAGAGAGAGTCAACTTTACTTCTCCTCTTCCCATTACTGTGTACCTTTGCTCGTTTTCACTGCAAAGCTTTGATGTTGATATTTGGTTTTGCCCATCACACAGAACAATAGAAACACAAAAGATTCATTGTTTGATTAAAAACAAACAATTGCAGCCTTTAATGCTAAACGCTCTCGCTTAGAAAAATTTCAGAGAGAAATACGTTTGCAAATGTCGCGAAATTACCGTAAGATTAATCATGTATTTTTGCATATCAAGTAGGTTTTTTACTTGATATGCAAAAATATATTAGAGTCTCGTTATTACGTACTAAGCTAAATTTAGCAGGTAAGCCAATGTTCGCAAAGGAAAGTTAAGAGAAAGCGAATACAGCGTAAGCCTGGTATTCCCGATATTCCCGATTTCTCAATATTTTGTCGAAAAAAATGAGTTTTGAGCGAACGATACGATAGTTGTAATTATAAGATTAGTAATAAAACACATACACTCATAAACTTTTAACTTCAATTTCAACAATTGCGGACGTAGCATACCCTTACATCCGCCCCTGGTTAGAGCTATGGGTAGTAGTAGTAGCATTGATACATTATTCAAAACCAATAATAATTCAAAACTGATCTTCATTGTCGCGGTTATTTATCGGAGACTAATTCAATACGACATTCAACGTTAATTTTTTTCATAAAGATAAATGAAGTCATTACATTGACGTCAGTCTAACGTCTAGATTATTACCTTGAATCTGAATTACTACCTTAGGGTAGACTTTTTTCATACCTCCAGAACACTCCTAGGTTCCAGGAACACTCTTCTTTTTTAAGAGTGTTGTAAAAAGTCGCTTTTTCGGAGTGAAATGTTTTGATATAAGTGGTTGTCCTTTTACACGTTTGTTATTCCCGCGTTTCGTTAAACTT
>JAUBWS010062366.1:0-15250 GCA_032270445.1 Darlingtonia californica | reverse complement strand
CCCCCCCCCCCCCCCCCCCCCCCCCCCCCCCCCCCCCCCCCCCCCCCCCCCCCCCCCCCCCCCCCCCCCCCCAATTACTAAAACTTGAAGTTTGGCCTCCTCACTTTAAAATCGGTGATGTGATCCCTGTGGTGACCCCTACGAAAAATTTCATTACCATCATGTTTCACAAGATGTCTAAAAAATAATGGTTGACGTGTGTCATTATCACTTTATAAGGATTTTTAGCTTTTCCTTTTTCTTTGTTTGGACTTAGTTTATGTCTGTACATTGTATGTGCATTTTATGTACATTGTATGTACATTGAACAACATCAAGGCAACAATCAATCTGATTCTGAGGGGAAAATAAGTACTGTGAAAGAGATTTTTTCAATTTCCTCGCGACTTTATACCTCGGATAATTCAAGTTTATTGAAATTTCTAAATCCCGTACCTGTTGTTGCAAGGATTGAATAGCGTTGTACGGTGTCTCCCATATACACAATCTGGAATGTGTGGGCGACTGCTGATGTCCTGATAGATACGGCGAACAATTCACCGAGTGTTTTGTTTTCATAGTATGTCATCACATAGCGTGCTTGCGTGAACTGGTAATCTTCTGGATTTCGACAGCTTTCCATATCGATGGTGACTACGGCTGTAGTGCTTGGGCAGCTTCCAACATTCGTAGGATCTGTTACTTGAACGGTTAACGAGATGGTTTGTTTGAAGGAATAAGGAAAGGCCTTTGCTACATTGATTTCACCAGTGGTTTGATCGATGCTGAAGTAGCTACCGGTATTTCCAGAAACGATTGCGTAACTGGGACCCGAATCGGAATCGGTGGCAGTTAATGTACCAATGGTATCATTAACATCGGGATTACCACGGTATTTGATGGTTGCTGAGGCAACACTCGGACAAACGTCATTCACATCAAGAACATTAATAATAACCGTAGCATAGGCTTCGAAAATTGACAAAATGGTAGCTTTGACAGTGAAAACATGTCTTCTTTCAGTCTCGTAATCAAGGCTTCCCCTCAAATTCAAGACACCTATGAAACGGAGAACAACAATGCTTACGTAATATACTTAAATAAAAGAAGGTCCTCAAATTGGGAAATTTACACAAGTACTCATCGTATGTTAGTCACAAATGGTTATTGCTTTATAGGAAATTCAAGAATAATCAGGGAACTTAAGAAAAATAGCTGGCAAATCTGGTTATTTCCAGAAGTAAAAATCACGGTTTATCTAAGTAAAATTGATGGTATAGCAGCCACGACTGGTCTAATGCCTTACAGAAACTTTATGAATAACGAAAGGAAATTTAAGAAAAAATATCGGGCAAATGGTGGCAAATATTTCGAAAGAGTTGAACATTTGTAACCACTAATACTCTTACCTGTGTTTGTATCAATGTGGAACATTGAGAGAGCACTTGCTTCTACAATACTGTAGTACGCCACATAGGGTCCCAAGATCTTTGGTACGATCTGGAAATTGGAATTAACTGCTTTATTCTCATAAACAGTTTCCTCATAGTTACTGTTGTTGGTGAACATGTAGGTCATTGGTTCTGGACAGACTGTCATGGTCAACATTAGTTCAGATGATGTCAGACAGGAGCCAACAGTGGTGGTCGTTGCAGCTGAAACGTTCACCATGTACATCTGTTGTGTCAAGGATTCGAGTTTCTGGGCTGTTCTTACGTATCCGTTATTATCGATTTGGAAGTTAACTGTATCATTCACAGACAGCATGTACGATGTAGTGGTGTCGCTGTCATTGAGCATCACGCGTCCGATCAGAGCACCGGACGGGATAGGAGAGCTGTATGTCACACTCATTGTCATCGGTGTTGTGAACTGAGGACAATTGTCGTCACGATCAAGGACTGTGATGATGACACGCGCACGCATTGTCACGCTTTGGCTGGGATTTTGGATGATAGAGGAGACACCAAACACGTAAAATTCAAGCGTCTTGGTAGTTTCGTAATCGAATGCATTGACAAGATCGATAGCACCTAAAAGGAAAAAAAACTTTTATTAAGACAATTGTTCAGGAATTTTGTTTCAAAAACGAGGTCAGTTTTAAAAAGATGAGAATTTCGAGAAATATTTCCAGGGATACCTTATTTTTAAGTGGTTTATGTTCAAATAACACAGAACAGAAGTCTTATCGCATAAAATGTAGTAAATGATTGAAAGAGCACCCACGAAAAATAAACATAGAAAAGTCGTTACTTAAACATGAAAAAATGCCTGTGGAGGATCTTGTTTCTATTGGAAAATGACTCACAATTGAAATAAAACTCTTCCAAATATATTTTGTACTGTTACAGATTGGGATAGAATATTTACCTGATAATTCTTCTATCCTAACATGAGCTAGTGCCGCAACATCTACGATGGAATAGTTAGTGAAGCTATGTCGGTTGGTCATGACAGTCACTAAGTTGTTCTTGACATCATTTTCATAAATTGATACCCGATAAACAGGCTCGTTGAATTGGTATTCGCTGCATACTGGACATGCTTTTACTGGGTTGACATAGACGATAACCGTAGCATTTCTTGTGCACATGCCATCGCTGACAAAGATCGTGAGATGGGATACAGTCCTGTTTTCAATATCAATGTTGCCGTCAGCTCGGATTCCACCATTCTGGTCAACTTTGAACTTGTTGTTGAGTACGTTGTTTGATGAATTGACAAGGGTGAACATCAGATTGTCAGAGTCTCTATCGTAAGCTTGGACAACAGCAACAACGGTGTTGTCAACGGTGGGTTCGGTTATTTGCACAGTCTGCGTTGACGGGGAGACTACGGGACATAAGTCATTGATATCAAGGATGTTAACAATGATCGTTGCGTTGCCTGTGCGACGTCTATTGTCGGTGACTGTGATGGTAAAAACGTATTGGGACTTGGCTTCATAGTTGTACATTGCTTTGGTAGTAAGGGCTCCGTTGCTTGCCAGATTGAAGTTATCACCACCTTCAGCTTCGTTGATCATCATGGTTGCTGGAACAATTGCATTGACGTAGCTGACAACTAGTATCTGGGTATTAATAGTCGTGTTTTCGTAAATGCTAACCTCGTATACAGTTTGAAGAAAGTTTGGTTCAGGCTTATTGACAGGAGTGATGTGAATATTGACAATGGCATCGACACTGTTCACACCATCAGTAACGCGGACAGTCATTGTGTACAAATCTTTAACGTCATAATCTACTGCACTTGCAAGCGATACAACACCACGATTATCTTGGCTTTGCATTGTGAATTTATTATCGCTTCCGCTGACAATGGTATAGGTCAAGGTGGAAGTCACATCCGCATCCGTGGCTACAATTTCTGTGACGTAAGTCATGACGATATGAGCCTCGGAGATGGTAACGTTAAAGGGAGAAACACCTGACCATATTGGCGGTGAATCATTAACATCAAGGACATCTATGATCACTAGACTACGTCCATGCAGTTGTTTAGTGGCTGAATCAGTCGCTTTGACCAAGAATGAGTAGTACTTGCGAGTTTCATAGTCTAATGATGTTTGTAATTGCAGAGCGTCACCGACAATCTGGAAATGACTAGTTCCATCACTAGTGATGATGGTGTAGGTGAGAGTGTTGCCAGTTAAATCACCATCAGTACCACTGAACGTCATTAGATTCGTGTTGATTCTTGTATTCTCTGTCAAGTTCAAATGGTACCGATCTTCATTGAAGGCAGGAAGGTTATCATTGACATCAGTAATTGTAATGGTCAAGGTCGCATTTGGAGATGATTTCAATCCTTGGTCATCGACGGCTTCAACAGTCATGGTATAGCTTTTGACCGACTCGTAATTAAGAGCGCTGCTGACGGAAATAAAACCTGTATTTGAGTCAATAGTGAAAGTGTTCGTTGGATCGTAAAGCGTGTACGAAATGGTGGCGCCAACGTCAAAATCGCCATCGGATGCGTGAACGCAAATGACAGTCGATCCGACCGGTGCTTCCTCGGAGATCGTGTTTGTGTAGGACGTGGATGCAAAAACTGGAAGATTGTTATTAACATCTGCCACCGAGATGATAACCTCGATGGTACCAATTAAACTTAGGTAACCATTATCAATAGCCTTGATAACAATTTCGTGTTGTTTATCAGTTGCCTGGGTCAACGCTAGGCTTCTGCTAACAGTAATGGTGCCATTGACGTGTACCTGAAACAGATTTGTCGATGAGATGAGGTAGTAGCTGATCATATTGTTAACGTTGGTAGCATCTGCATCGGTGGCATTACTGACCATACCAACTACAGTGCCAATAGTGGCATCCTCTGAAACTGTGTACCTGACCAAGGTGGGTGTGTAGATGGGTTTGTTATCATTCCAGTCGCTTACAAGGAGCGTTACGGTCGCTGTATCTTGCATTACACCTGATTCGTAAACAGTAACGACGATGGTGTGGCTTGTAGCTATTTCGTAGTCCAAAGATTCATTCAGATAGACAAAGCCGTTGTTGTCCACACGGAGCACGTAGTTATCGACAGTGAATGTTCTTGATGCACTCATGTCCATCGTGTCATTGTCCAGAATGACAAAACGGTAGATTAGGGTGTTGACTGGGATAACTTCTGATAAATCGAGGGAGACACTGTCTTCAGATAATTTGTTCAAGTTATCGTTTAGATCATTGACACATACGTAAACGGAGGTTGTATCACGGTAGTTTTCATTGTTTGTTGCTACCAACACGAATTCGTATGACTTTCTTGACTCGTAGTCCAAAGCAGAGTTGATAGATAAGGATCCTGTAATAGGGTTGATGGAGAATAGACTGGTTATTTCAAATGAAGTATTTGTTGCAAAACTGTACGTGACTGTTGTACTGACAATGGGATTTTGGTTTGTTGCACTCACATTCAAGAAGCCGGCATAGACAGATCCTTCATTCAAACAGATATAATAGTGGCTCTTGGCGAAAAGTAAAACATTAAAATCAACGTTTGCCTTGAACACGTGTATGGTGATCTTAATGTTCGAATGGAGAGGAGGTGTTCCTTTGTCTTGACCTTTAATCATTAATGTATACATATTCTTCACTCGGTAATCCAAGGATGCGTTAAGAGTAATATAGCCTTCAGTATCCACGCCAAAAGTGCCGACACCATCTCCACTAAGCAATGTAAATTCAACTTCACCATTTGTTGTGCTATCACCATCAGTGTATGACAGGGATCCGATGACCGAATTCAAACGAGTAGCTTCTGATATATTGTATACCACCTTCAAGCTGGTGACTGTTGGTGTGATATCATTGTAGTCGAGAATCTCAACAAAGACTTGGATACGACCAGAGCTATTGACATATCTATCCACAACCCTGACCTGGAACAGGTAATAACGCTTCGTTTCGTAATCAAAGTTACCATTTGTTGTGACTTCACCAGTTGTGGAGTTAACTATGAACGATGAAGCATCTGCACTGTTACTGATTGAATAAGTGACTTGCCCTGATCGCGTGGTTGCATTTAATTGGAGAATTGAGGTACCAACTGGTGTGTTTTCATAGATTCTCACCCGCTCCATATCAGTCAACAAAATGTTTGTCTTGGCTTGAACGATATTGACAATGACTGTGACTGTAGCATACTTTTGAGGTGATCCACCATCAGTTATGTTAACAATTAATGTGTATTGATTCTGAACAAACCGGTCCAGCTCCTTGACAAGCTTGATTTCACCATTTCCATCGATGGTAAAGGTGACATTCTCACTTTTAAGGGTGTAGGTCAACTCTCCATTTGAGGTACTATCAGCGTCAGTAGCAGGGATAGATACAACCAAAGATCCAATAGTTGTTGATTCACTGATATTAACAATCGTATACGATTGTGTAGGCTTTGGTGCGTTGTCATTGATGTCATTGATATGGACTCGAACCAACGCACGGCCAGTAAGAGGGTCTTCAGAATCTGTATTGTTTGCTTGAACCATGAAGACATACTCCTTTACCATCTCAAAATCGAAAGTCTGAGCTGTGTATACTTTGTTCGCGTTAGGTGTGTTACCCAGAGTGAAGTTTCCTGATGATTCACCAGGGACAATGCTGTAAACCAAATTATTGCTCAAGGCGTGACTATCTATGTCGTTTGCCAATACGGTAAGTATTTCAGTGTTTAGACCTACGTTCTCGTCAATGTAGACAACATACTCATTCATGGTGAAAATTGGCTCGTTGTCATTTCGGTCAACCACTGTGACACGAACTGTGGCATTTGTAGAAGCCATATTTACACCATCCGTTACATAGAAAGTCAATACATAATTTCCAGAAGACGAAGGAGCCTCAAGGTCAATTTCTGAGCGGAGAGTGACAACGCCTGTAGCCGTGTCCAAAGAGAAATGGTTATCCAGTGAATATGCACCGTATGTAAGGTTAGTGTATGGAGTATCATCATCGTATGCTTTTAGCTGGACAATAATCATGTTGACGGGTGCTTTCTCGGAGATTTTGATATTAATTGTGGTAGGATCAAAGTAGGGAGCTAAATCGTTTCTATCCAAAACGATGACATCCACCATCATATATGATTGAAGATAAGGTGTGTCTTGATCACTAACGGAAACAACCAATGCATACGATTTTTGACGCTCGTAGTCCAATTCTACGACGTTGGAGATGACTCCAGTGACTGAGTTGATGACGAAATCGGTTGTGTTCATTAAACTGTACATGAGGGTCGATGATGGTTGATCGATGTCTGTTGCATTCAAATCGACAATAGCGTTCAAGCCGGAATTTTCGTTGACTTCGATTCTCAAGTAAGATGTACTGAACGTTGGATGATGCTCATTTACTTTGACAACAATCACTTCAACTAAAGCTGCACTGCTTGCATGTCCTTGGTCATCTCTGGCAATTACAGATAACGTGTAATTCTTTGTTGACTCATAATCAAGTACCTTGGCCAACTGCAGATACCAACCAATTATTTTGAAAGTGCCATCACCGTTCCCGCTAACGATTTCGTACGTCAAATTCTTTGCTGTATCATTGTCTGAGGCCATAAACGCCACCAATGGCTCGTTGATCAAATGCGATTCTTTGATATTGATGCGTTGGAAGCCAGTGTGCATGTCCGGATTTGTATCATCTACATCAATGACATGGACAATAACACTAGCATACCCGGACAGATTGTAGATGGTACCCAAGTCAGTGGCGATGACCTTGAATTGATATCTTTGCTGTTTTTCGTAATCAAGGGTGTTGTTATTCTTCAAGTTGATGACACCAGTGTTTGGATCGATGGAAAAGAGACTTCCATCCATGTTGCTCGGATCTGTTTCAATGGTGTATCTGAAGGTTGCTTCATTGCTGTTGACAGCATCTGTGTCTGAAGCTGAGACGGTCGCAATCACTGTACCAGCCAAGGAATCTTCCCTGAGCGAACCAAGGTAGTATTTGTTGCCGAAAACCGGCTCGTTATCATTTACATCTGTGACAATCACGTTTACGGTCGCCGTTGCTGTAGCAACACCGTCAGTGCATGACGCAGTAAACGTCAACAGCCTGTCGTTTACATTCTCATAATCCACAACAGAGTTTAAAACGATATCTCCGTTTGTGCTGGCAACCAAAAACTTAGACGAATCAGCTCCAGATGCTGAAAATGATAAAGTGCCAACTGTGTCGATATCTGTGGCATTGATTCTGCCGATGGACGTACCGACTGATGTACCTTCTGAAATGGTGATGTTATAAACAGACGGCCAGATCATGGGTCCAATATTGTTCTCATCCGTCACACGAATAATGACAGTCGTCGTCATATGACGTGATACATTGACGTTACCGTCAGCTGCTTCGACGGCAAATCGGAACTCGTTGTATACGTGATAAGCTAGAGCCTGCTTCAGAACAATAGAACCATTTGAGAAGATGGTGAAATATTGATTAGCCAGACTGTCCATGATCTTGTATTGTTCGGTATTGTATTGTGCAGTCCCGTCGTTATCACTGGCTCTTACTGTCAGAATGACGTTGTCAATTGGGAAAGCTTCACTAATTGTCTCCTGGTACAAGGATTTCTCAAATACAGGATTATTGTCATTGTTGTCAACGACTAAGATAGTCACAATGAGGTTTCTTGGACTGGAGCGTGTAAACGGTGTTCCTTGATCTGTAACCGAGATGTTCAATGTATACGAGGTTGTTGTCTCATAATCTAAAGCTGCCACTAAGCTCAAGTTACCGGAGGTTGCATCCAGATTAAACTTTCCTTCGCTATTGCCTGACACGATGGCGTAAGTCAATGTGGAGTTGTTACCAAGATCAGGGTCTTTAGCGATTACTTTGAGGATCACGTGCGGCACGTAGGCTGCCTCTGAGATGGAGATGACGAAACTGGAATCGACGAACATTGGGTTATTATCGTTAACGTCGGTAACAGTGATAAATAATTCCGTCACAGCCGTATGGATGCCGTCTGTGGCGACAATAAAAAGTGTATGGTTGACGATACTTTCACGATCCAAACCTGCCTGCAAGGTGACAACACCTGTGTTCGGGTCAATAGAGAAAAAAGGCGTGGACAGGTTACTAACCAAACGATAGGTTAGGGCATCACCATCCGGATCGGTTGCTGTGATAGTCGCCACGACACCTGCAACAGGGTAATCTTCAGGCAAGTTGGTGGTGTACAATTCATTAGGGAATGATGGTGGGTTGTCATTGATGTTGAGTACAGTAACGTTGACAATGAAATCAAAGAGGTATGGACCAGGTTTTCCTGATGCAGATGGCTCTTCTAAATTGGTTGCTCTGACAGTCATCATGTAGAAGGTTTTCTTCTCATAATCCAGTGGACGAGTGGTGCTCAAGGTAATGGTCATGTTTTCAGGCATTCCAAAGACAAAGTCACCGTATGGGTCACCTGAGAGAAGATCAAACATTTTGATTATGCTTAAAATCATAAACAAATATTTTACTCCTTGGACGCAATAGCCGGTTCAGTTTTAACACGTGAACCTCAACTATAACTATTCCTCAATGACTTATGAAATGGAAGATTGGAAGAATTTAAGCACGAGCCCGACGCTTCAACGACCGAGCATCCACTGCTAAACTTAGGAGCTATAATTTTGATTATTTAATTTTCATTTACAACTTTTCTATTGACACTTTACAAAAATAAGGACAAGCTTTACCTCTAATTCAGAACTCTCAACAAATGAAGTGATTTCACTATCTTGAATCTTTGAAAAAGTTTAGGTGTACCAGGCCTCGTTTCTTACTTCTTTTCGGACTAATGCCGGTAATACAAAGCTCAGATCTACAGCGTAGACAATGGAAATTACCTGAAATAATAACCAAAGAGATATTTGCTTTGACGTCTTTTGGTGCAAAGATGAAAGCTTCAACTTCAAATGTGGCTAGCACTTGCGCAGGCTCGTTTTCTGTCATAGTGTAGTTGTACCCTTTGCCCTCCGTTACGTTGACAATTGGGTAAGGATCTAAAAGAAAACGGAAAATATATTGAATAAATTACTGACAGGAGTTAGTATAGTCTATTCGGAAACCTCTGGTGAAAATTGATTTTCAAGTTATGATTAAATCATACTATTAACGAATTTCATCTATGAAACCGACAATAAACACTTATCTATACTTAAATTTTATAAATAGAAATTAATCTCGATGTTTTGACGTTCAACGCCAATCTAATATGGAGCCATTCACAAGTAAATGGTCGATCTATATACCTCCCTTGTATACGCAAAGGAAAAATAGGAAAACATCAAAACCATAAAAGTGTATCCTCCCTCCCTGTACGTAGTAGATGTATGGCTCAAACAGCCTTTACTTTACGAAAAGTTTATACAAAAAGAAACTTACTATAAACTTCAAGTGTAGCATTATTGGTAGTTGCGTAAGTGTCAAAGAACTTAGCTCTGCACCAATAGTTACCACTGTCGGACAAATCAAGACTTGATAAAGTAAAGATGGACGTTGTCACAGCAGTCAACTAAAACAAGAAAAATGGAAAGAATGGAGAAGAGGTCAAGTTTCGGTAGAGTGCGGAACAGGACTCATAGGCTTTGTAACTAGCGAGAAAAATAAAAAAACCTATGTAGGCGTATATTCTTATTGAATCGACACGCAATTCGTATGAATTCATTCAGGAGTCAGTGAGCCAATTTCCAGCATTTTCTAATTAATCGTTGCTGATTAACCAGTGTTTATTGCCAGGCTGTTTTAAGTTTTCAAATATGACAAAAATTGCAAACATTCCGTTTATTGAGAGTTTCAGCGACTGTTACTTATGGCTAAAAATGCTTAAAACTGACATATGAATATACCAATCAACAACAAATTTTCTGCAGAGGCCAAAAATAGTATGATACATCAACATAAAAAAGCCTTTTGTTTAGTAGTTATAACGGTTTGAAGTTGGTTCGGTATTTTGACCCTGAAATGACGATTATACTCGATTATACTCGCAATTGTTGACCTTTCCCCGGTAAAACTTTTAAGACGTCTACACACTTATGTTTTATTTACCAAAATGTCGCTGCCGTAGAACAGATTTCATGCCAAGATTCTTTATTCGAAAAGTTAAAATTTTCCGAGAAATATTTGTGAGCTTTAACGGGTCTTATGCTTAATAGACATAAAGTGACTTTGAACAATGATCTTAGGATTCTTAATATTTTGGAAGCGATCGAACGCAGGAAATGAAGGGCGCATGTTTATGCTAGATAATAACCCAGTGGGCAAAATTAGTATAAACCCTATGTGGAGGAGTGTCTTTTCTTTTTAATCGATACACAGTCCTGCGTGCTGTTGCCGTTAAAAACACTCCTCAATATGGATTTTTCACGATTTTCCCCATTGCAGGTTAATGAAGAGAACTGCACTTTTCCAGAGAAGAAATTCAAACCAAGCCTTTTTTCGAGTGAAATTTTGTTGCGAAAACTGACTATCAATTAATAAATTATACTAATTACAAGGAAACCTTTGGGAATTAAATGTCAAGAGAAATGTTGATTGACAACGAAGCCTGACTTGAAAATGGACAGGTCTATCAGTCTACCTGGTAGATCCCCCTCTACACTAGACCTACCGGCACAAGTTTTGAACCGAGAAAGTTGGAAGACTGGTAATTATATATGAAGCAATTTGTTGTTTATAAAAATACTTCAAGGTGATTGATAAGAAGCAAAAAATTATCCTTGACAGCTGACGCTGATTGGTTTATAATGCGAAGCGAAGCAATGTGGGTGTTTTTTTCTGTTACTGTTACAATAATTGTTTTGCTTATGTTGATAGTAGCTACCGCGCATGTGCTTGAATCCTGGCTTTTTACTTACTCAGATCCGAAGAAGTTCAGGTAAAATTTGTCCCGGAGCAAGGGTGTACCGGGTAGACTTGTCAATCAACTGAATATACTTAATCTTACCGTGCCATCTTTATACCATTCATAATTCTCCGGTACTTTATTAGCAATACTGTCACATGTAAATGTCACGTTCTCTTTCACTTGAAGTCTTTGGAAGGATACCAAGTTAACCAGAGAGATACGAACATCTTCACACTGTACTGGACCAGTATTATCATCTGAGTTGAAAAAAAATGAGTGATCAGTAGTGGTCAAGTCGAAAAAAAGTCCGGCAGTTAGAGGGATCCTGTGATAAAAATAGTTTTTTGATGTGTTGTAAAGCTTGCAATTTAGTTCACAGCAGTTTTTTTACAGATTCTAAATACCTTTTTTTTGTTAATTAGTTAACCAGTCTATCTAATAAAAGTAAAATATGTCTTAAAAAAAAAGAAGATTTTTCAATTCTGTAAAGAGACTTATTAAACAACTTTGTGTCGTGCTCGGAGATCTTTATAGGTCGCACAGAGACTTGACACTGAGCCTCGCATCATACTATAAGAATATTAAGAAAACCAGGAAAAAGCCTTGCGTGTTAGCTATGAACCTTAATCAGTCAGTGGCAAACCTAAACGATTCTATAATCTCAGTTGACAAAAAGAGTTGCATCTGGAAATGAGGAACACTTATTTCTCTCCTCCTTAAAAATCACAACCATGTTTCACCCGCGCACTTATGGGCTTTTCGCAACGGACAATGAAATACTCTGTGACAAACCCAACAGACACAAGTCGTTGTTATTGACGTCAGGGACGGTGAAATGACGTGAAAATGTTGTCTTTTCTCTAATGAAGAACAAATAATACATACGTACCTAGTACAATCATTGATGCTGTACTGCCATCCAACACTTCAAACTGTGAAGAGACTGGTACCAACACTTTGAATTGAACTGTGTCGAACTTTCTAAGAGAGACTACGCTTGAGACGATAAGTGTGCCCGTTTCAGTACCATCAATATTCATTACACTTTTCAAGTTGTTCAAGTTGGTGGTGATGTCGGTGATCAGGGCCTCCAAACGGAATTGCCTGAAAACAAAAGAGTTTTATGCAATATGCTATGTTTTAAAATGTATATAAGACTATGCGAGTGTTAAATCTTTATTAAATGATAGCATATGTACGCAGATATATTCATAGATACCTGGTATTATTCAGCTCACTTAAACATCAACCATTTCCCTTATGATCCCTAATAATACGGCCTTCTCGACGAGGCATATACTCGTCGCCACTTGTATAGATTTCTAGTAGTTTTCATGCTTCAAGTGTATTAATCGCTGCGAGTACCACTTGTTCTAACCTGTCAGATTCCTTGTGTCCCTACTGAGTTAAAGCCCGGGGTTACTAGCCTCAGAATGTGACGGTATGTGCGGCCTAAAACTCCAAAACAATACCTTGATAGATTTTTCGACAACTTTTACAAGTTTTTAGAAGGTTTTTTAGATCTTATGGGTGTTATCTTTTTTGTCGTACCATTGAGCTAGGCAAATATTTAGTATCTCACCTTTGAGCAGCTTCAAGGTTCTTGATTAAAACGTGAGCAGTGATTCTGTAAAATCCAGGCTTAATGACAGCTAGAGCATTTTTGTTGACCAATGTTGAGTTATCTTCCATGTAGAAGCCTTTCATTGTCGTTGACCATCCATCAACAATCGTTTCATATCCGTTGTATGTTGACTTGGCTGTTTTGTAAAGAGATAGCCCACCTGCCAGCCTCGAGGTTGCTCCCATGTAAACCAGCGATCTCGTGGTATCATTGGCGTTCACTGTTGTACTGGCCGAAGTGGACTCGACAGCAAAATCAAGAGTATCGCCAATGTTCAACTGCAGCGCTTGTGACAGTGGAATAGAAACATGCTTAAGTGAGCTGAAGGTTGCTGAAATGGCTACTACACCGTTCAATTTGATTCGTGCGTGGAAGGTCGAATCACTAACATGCTCCAAAGATGGATTGAAAGAAACAACATAGACTCCAGAATGTTTTACTATGTTTACTGTTGTGGCATTTTCTGCACCCGAATAGTAATAGGTCTGCTCATTGGCATTGACCCAACCAGATAGAGTCTCTTCACTTGTTGTCAATGTGACGGATGATCCAAGTAGTGAACGAATGCCTGAAAATATAAACAATGAACTTTCAATCAAAAATATTCATTTTTTCATGCGAAAGAAACTTAAATTTTGGAGAAAACAATTTTTTTAAGTTTGGGCATTTTTGGGTAGCGTGGCTTTTGAGGCGGTCATTTTAAATGGAATCTAAATCAAATAAAGAAACAAAGACCAGTTATCAAGCCAGGGTTAAGATGGATGAAATAAACAAAATCTTAAGCACTCAATATACTAATATAAGGCCATAGAAAAAACCCATACCTTGGAATTCTCGATTTGATTTTGTAAAGTACAGAGAATAACCACCGTCCAGCATGCTTTGGTTTAGATTGACGAACTGTGGTGAAGTTAACTGTAAATAGACAGTTGAATTCAAATCAAGAAATAAAAGATCGGACATAATGGTAGTATGCAACATATCACCAGATTTAACGTAATCAACAACGGTGGAGGTGGAGTTTGTCATGCTGTTTTTATCCATAAACTGCAGGGTGTATGTGTCTGATAATACGGTAGTGTTACCATTCAGAATAATGTTGATGTCAGCAAAATAGACACCTGTCTGTTGGATTTTGTAACTAGCTGCTTCATGTTCAAAACCAACGTTGCTAGAAAAAAATAATTAGATTTTATAGTGTTCAAAAAAGTATACCCAGTTATACACTCTCTTAGTTAAATATTTCGTTGAACATTTTCGCACCATTAAGTTTGATATGCAGTATATACAGTGTGTCCCAGAAAAATTCGGCCCGAGAGTTTAGCCACCTACAACTTTTTACATATTTATCGAATTTTTGCAATTGTTATACCATTCTATAGAGTTTTTTTAAGGATTATAAAAATATATATTTTGTTCCCTAAAATAAATTGTTTTGCAATTAATTAGAAATTATACCATGAAAAACTATTTATCTTCTTAATGGTTAATTGAGAACACTTTTGAATAGACGTAAAATTGCTCAAACAATTGCCATCTGCAAGCACATAAAAAGCAATTAAATGTTCCGTGTGCAACTCAAATTTTCTTTCGTGTTCATGTAACACCAGAAGAAAATTATGATAAAACGGCTTCAAGCAAAAGATACATTGCAAAACTTATTTTTATTAACCATTAAGAAATCAATCGCTGAAAGACTTATTTACTCCTAAAATCTTGGACTAAATAAATTGTATTATACATCATTGGAAAGGTTGTGAAAATTGCTTTGGAATGGTATAAAAATCGCTAAGATTTGATTAGGATGTTTAAATTTATAAACGGGCTGAATTTTCTGGAACACTGTATAATAAAAGATTTAGATTGAAATTATTTTCGTTAATTATATGTATTAGTTATCGTGCAATATCAGATCCATATATCCATATTGTGCGAGCTAAAGCGAGATAACTAATTTATCGTCGACTCAAGATAGGAAAAACTTTGATATTCAATGTTTCTTGCGACGTCAAATATATAAAATCCTTCAAAAGAAGCTAACACAATGATATGAGATGCAATACATCGACATTGTTGACGAAACAATGGCCGAGGTTGGACGACGGCCCGCTTGAGCATTCTACATGTCTTTAAAAAACAAACAATGAAAAAAAATCTATAAACATGAACATTATTTTGTACTGTATATCACGATATTTATGTCTTTAATTACTATTTATTCATTATTCAATTTGTTAATTTTACTCTAATATATGAAGTATATGGCGTGCCGGGACAGCCTCCGTG
>JAUBWS010062355.1:0-15254 GCA_032270445.1 Darlingtonia californica | reverse complement strand
TTTACATTGAAATTAAGTTTATTTCTGAAAATCTTGAAGTTTTTTAGAAATATTGCTTCAAAGACTGAAACTTTTTTTTGGTGCACCCGGTATAATATTTGAAATGAAATTAATACTGCTCTCTTTCGCGGAAATTTTTTATATGAACAATTTTTATCAAAATTAAACCCGAATCACATTATTTTTTGAAATAAGGATTATAACTGACATTTAGATTGTTGCGGAACATCATTTTCGCCATCTTAAACAGTATCGTCACTTCAATCGTATATTTGCACAACGAAAGGTAAGGCAATGTAAATTTTTTCTTGATTAGTTATAGACATAAAAAATGAAATTGGCATCTTCTCCTGGCAACAGTCAACTCAGTCAACCGTCTTCGTTGATATCATCATCTTCATCCTCAGGGAATAGTCAACCATCTCAAACAAGTCAGTCTTCTTCTTCATCATCATCAGGACAAAGTACAGCAACAAGAACTTCTCGATTTTCGGATTACGATCCACTTGAAAGTCAAGAAGAAGATCCTGTCTGGTCCGTACTTGTTCCAATTAAAAGAAGCAAGTACCAGACTTACCAATTAATAGATGATAGCCATTCTTTTGGACGACTTCCGTCCAATGATTTCATGTTCCACAAAAAGATTCACAATCTGGATAAAGAAGAATTTGATAATATCAGTAAATTTCATTTCGTTGTTCAAAAAGTTGGTATTTCTGCCACTATTACTGATGTTTCATCTAATGGGACCTTTGTAAACGGGATAAAATTACCGCCGAATCGAGCTGTTCCTCTGCCGCATCTTTCGATTGTTTCTTTGGCACAGCCGCATAATAGAAGCTTCCAATTCTATAATAGATGTCATCAAAAACGCCAATTGGATATGGTACCATCCGGATTCTTTGCTCTATATACTTTGGAGGATATTGTCCTCGGTACTGGTGGCACAGGTTTGGTCAGGAAAGGCTTTAAAAACAGTGACTTTAATGATAAGGTTGCCGTTAAAATAATAGATAAACTGAACAAGAACTTGCGTCCAGATAAAGACTTTTTGTACGAAGTGAACCTTATTAAAGATTTGAATCACCCGAATATAGTTCGCATAAACGATTTCTTTCAGAATTCGCATTTTGTGTACATAGTGATGGAGTATGCAAATCAAGGGGACTTATTAGTCTATATTCAAAAGAATGGGCCTTTAATGGAACGCACAGCCAAAATATGGTTTCGTACTGTAGTCGGTGCAGTTAATTATTTGCATCAAAATAATATAATACACAGAGATATCAAACCTCAAAATGTTTTGCTTCATAAAAACGCTGATGGTAATCTGGTGCTGAAGTTGGCGGATTTTGGTGCCTCAAGATTTTTGGACACGAATTCTTTATGCAAGACCTACGCCGGTACACCCTTATATTGGGCGCCCGAGGTTACAAATTCGACGCGTGGCTACTCTAAGGAAGCCGATTTGTGGTCACTCGGCTGTCTATTATACGTCTTAATTGTCGGTGAGAATGCGTTTTCGGGCAAGGTGGTAATACCGGCTGCAATCCAGCACATATCAAATAACAGAAGGCTTACAGATGTCCCTTTAGCACGGAATCTGACGCTATCTCTTCTTAACTTCAGCGCAAAGAAACGGTTGAAGATAGAAGAAACATACAATCATGCTTGGTTTTTTGAAGATTTTACCAGTGTCAATCCTCCTTCATCAAAAAGACAAAGAACACGTTAACTATTTACAACAGTTCTTTCTGAGTGATATTTGGTTTGGTTTTGTTAGTTTTGTTTTTCATATTGTTTAGATTGATTTGGAAGCCAAATTTGGGGTAAAATTTACTTTCAGGGAAACGAAAAAAAATTTGAAAAATTGTTTTAGTTGTTATCTGTCAATACTTCAAATTATTTTGCACTGCAAATTTCAAGGTTCAGCATTCAGGCTAATATTGAATCGAGAGTATTTATTTCATTAATTACACTCACCGACCTAAAAGTTACATTGAGTAGTACTGACCCCAAACTGATAGATGTGTCCCACCCAGGGCTCTATAATCCATTTATCCTTTAGAGGGCACCTGGTACGGTGTATTTGGAGACTTGCAAATCGCCTGATTTTTTAGCAGCCAAAATTAATAAAAACCCTGTGTTGTGTGCCGTTTAAATAGACTCCACATGCACATTGGTTTTATCACGATTTGCCCACGCTATCGTTTTTTTAATGAAAAAGGTGCTTTTCAAATCTTTAAACTAGATTTTAACGGGGGTTAGAAGCCCATTGAAATTTTGACCTTTGAAATTGCAAATTTTCGATTTCACACTTTAGATGAAGACCGTTTATGATATATCACAATCGACTGGAAAATCAATTTGCTCAAGAGGCTTCCCAATTGATTTGAATTTTAGTCATATATTTTGGACCTTTAGAGAACCTGACGGTTGTAGATTTTAATTTCATGACTCTGATTTTGTGATTTTGTGATTTTGTGACAATCCCTCTAAAGGAATTGAAAGGTTAATAAAAAACCTTGGTTTTTGCACACCTGGTTTATGGCATTACTGATGACAATTCAATAAAATAAGGAAAATTGTGGAAACTTCTAATTGTGCAAAGTTCCAATTGTGCAAAATTAAAATCGATTTTTAAAGAAAGCGGCTTGAGGGCAGAGTTTTGGAATTGCCAATAGCAAAAAATGTTTTTACACAATATGTAAAAATTTTACGGGTAGGCTGAACCGCAAAAGTTTCTTCCGTAAGGACTTTCTTCCTGTAAATTGGTTTTGTATTTAAAGGAGATATGAGGGAAAAAACCTAACCCTCCTAGGGAAACTAAAGGATGGGCTACAGCTATATTTTGCCTCTGGGATTTACAAAAATGAAAAAAGGTTTATATTAAACTGAAAACTATATGCAAATATTGAAAAAAGGATTGTTGTATTTTAATTTCGTTCATTTTTTCATAGACGTTATATTGCTTAATTATTTCTAAGCAGGTTTTATATTATTTTTGATTACGGGTTTTTGGTCTATTGAAGATTTCTTATTGATATTTTTAAAATATTTTGTTATACAGTGTGTTTCAATATGATATATGATAAGTGTATTTTATACAATGAATAACAATCATAACCTGAGCGCGTAAAGCCTGTTCTCTACCTTTCAAGCGACACGGGTTTTATAGAAAGTAGAAAGTGAAGAAGTGAAACGGAAATACCAAAGCCAAATGTACTTCATAGGATGAAATAGTATGAAACTTAATGTGTCAAATGTTTATAAATTGTTATGGATTTTTAAGTGCAGTTTGATATAAATCTGTAAATGTTTCTTTTTGTTGATTGTGTGTAGTCTGTTCAAAAAGTTTGTGTAAAATTGAATTTTTTTTTGGTAGACTTAACCATTTTTGACAAACTAGGTAGGACTTTTTTGAAAAATAATTTAAGGCGGACAAAACTGACGTTAAAAATTTCTTAGCTGATTCCAAATATGTAATTATTTTTCCACTATCTTTATTCGTTCCCAAATTACATTCCTTTTAAAGTTGACTAAAAATGCCGAAAAATCGCGGTTTTTGGCATTTGATAACAAAAGAAATAATTATCACAAATGCATACCTTAAGGGAATAAAATTTCGCTACAATTAAATTTCGCGAATTTTTTTTGCGAATTTGCGAGATGCTTCATTTCCCAGAATAGCTATTCGCGAAATTTAATTCTCGCGAATTCTTTTTGTTTTTATGATTCGCGAAATTAAATTCTCGCGAGATACAATTTTTTTTAAAAGTGATCCACTTCCAAATCATCGAAAGTTTTCCAGGCTCAGAAATTCGGTATTTGAATGAGAGGGGACGAGGATATTTCGATTGGGAAGACAGAAACGCTTTTAAAATCTTTGATTAGATCTTCGATTACGTCTAATAATATTGCGTTTATTGAGCTTAAAGATAAGTCTTTTGTTTGTAACTTTAGGTTTTTAACGTTAATGACCTTTTATTACAAAGAAATTTTTTTTTTTAAATTAGTTCTCGCAAAATGTTTAAATTTCGACTATTCGCGAAATTAAATTCTCGCGAAATCCTTAGAATGGCAAATTTCCATTCGCGAAATCGTGAAATTTTATTCCCTTAAGGTAAATGATAAGTAAATAATAAGACTTTTTAAGTCAGTATGACAGGGGGGGGGGGGGGGTAAATTTTAAATATGAGGTTTATAGCACGAAAGGAAAAAAACGGTCAATTTTCTCATCGTCATTTTTCTTCTTCACTTTGCATATTTTGAGAAATGCTTTAAAGCAATTTACTAAAGTCTAGATTATCTTTCCAAAAAATCCTTACTGATTAAAATGGTCAACTCTAACAAGAGAAATTTATTAAAAAAATATTTTCCACATACTTTTTAGACAGACTTTAAATTAAAATAACCAGCGATGACCTACAAAACTTACATCGCTTTGAAAGATGATACAGCAGGCTTGCAGTTGATGTAAAATATTATAAGGATATGATTGTTATTGTAGAAATTGCATTTATTTTTCTATTTCCCAACATTTTGAAACATACTGACTGTATATATGTGTGTATGTATACATTTGAAGGTTTTGGATGTTTCAAAGATATAGAGTGTTCGGCCTCGAAAACTAAATTTGATGTTTGAAATTCAGTTTTGCACATTCTCTTTTTGATCATCAATTTGATCCATACGATCAAGAGATGAAAATGTACCTAGCAATTTTGGAGTGTGTCATGTTTTCTTGCTTTTCTGTTCCCTAAAATTCTGGGCCTGGCTGGGCCAATACCAAATAAGTTTCACAAAGACTTGTTTCAGACTAACGAAGAATTTCCATTTTGCGTTAGAAATCTTTTCTAGGTTTTTCTTTGTATTTTTTCTTGTCCAAACTTAACCGTTTTAAAGTGCGATTTTTGCCAACTCGAGTGTATATTTTAGATATAAAAGTATTTTTATCGGTTACATATTTTATGAGATATACAAATTTTTATCATGTTTAGAATATACGAAAAAAGATTTTTAATGTGTGCGAAATATTTTATTAAACGATTTTTATTTTCGTGTCCACATACCATGGTTAGATAGTAAGTAACGGGCTCTCAAAACATGTAAACCGTTTATGGTTCCGAGGGCGATCACTGTATATAAATTCTTGAGGCTGAATTTTGATCCTTTTTGTTTCCAGTGATGAAAAACGTAGTTTTTGCCAATTTCGCTAAAATTAGTTCGCACAAAAATTGTTGCATAATTCACTATTCGCAAAATTCGCGAAAATTAATTACCACGAAAATGTTCCTTTTTTCTGGGAAACGACTTTACATTTTATGGAATTATTTCATCTAAATTAATCAATCATCAAGCCAGTCATTAAATCAGTTTTCCCCCTTAATATTTATTTCGCGAATTTAAAGCAAAATACCATGAAAAAGCCGGAGGTTACTGGAATGTTGTTATGTTTGGAGAGGGGTCAACAATATTGCGTTGTGAGGGGTTCGATTAACAATGGAGAAAGCTTTGATACTTTATTGCATGAACATTTCGCGGTTTCCCGGTGGTAGTCAGAAAACCGCGAAATATAATATTTGTGCTAGACCCTGAAATTGAAATGCCTCGAAATATCGTCTTCATCAGACCGCGAAATTCAATCACATTTTTCGACGCATTTAAAACGTTTCACGAAAATTGAAAATGCCGTTTTTTACAAGCTGAGATGGTTATGAGAAGAAATTTTCTTAATCCCGAAAATAATAAGATTTGATGAAGCAGAAAGTGTCTGCTCAAATTGGAATTTAGAATGTTGCGAAATACAACAGATATGCTTGACCGCAAAATTAAAGTGCCGCAAAACCAAAAATGTGCTAAAAAATATCGCATAAAATCATATAAAGTCATAAAATTAGCAATTTTAGCAGCATAATAAAAAAAACGGCATGAAATGAATGAATTATCAAGGCAAGTGATCATGACCCATGTTTACATGGTATCTCATACCATTTATGTTAAATTGTATTATTTGATCAAAAGCCTTATTCTAGTGATCTAAGAGCTACAAAAATTCCTTACCTCTCATGCACCATGGTCGATTGCCCCCTCCCTCCTCAATAAACTTTCAAGCTATGGACTTTTGGTTTTTATTGGAAAATAATCATCCTACCAGGTCATTGGTTATGCATAAATAGCTCTTAAAGAACTTTTTTGAGATTATCTGTTAGTTTTTTATCAACTTCAGGTTTTAGTTTTTTATCAACTTTTTTAAATACTACATATTATTTCAAAACATGACGGGTCTTCTGACTAAATTCATTGTCACTATCTCCAGTTGACCTACCATTTAAACACATTTTAAACTGTTCCTTAAAAATTGTTTCCAAAAAATAAAGAGACTAGTTTTTTTATAATTTATTTTTTGAATTTAATTTTGTTTTGTTTTTGAATACATTTTTTGAGCCAAGAGGTTTATCATAAAATAAAGCATAAACCCTTATTAAAAATAATAAATTTGGCATAAATTCTGCTTGATGAAGGCATGAAATAGCATAAAAACCGTATTAAAAAATGGCATAAAATCATTAAAAAGTTCGATTTTTTGGCGGGACCCCTACATAAAGTAATTGAAATATCTTCTTTGTTTGAAGTTTGTTTTGCAGTTTATTTTTAGAAAACATTTTGAATTGGAAAGAAATTTTTATTGTTTGGAGATGGCCCGACCAAGTGCATTATTGTCATCTTTCATGGAATTATACACATTTGGTGGTATATTGGGTTACAGTGATTATACTCAAGTACGTTTAGCAATCCCTAAAGATCGATTGAAGTCGAAGCAAGCTGTCAAATATATTTGTAATAAGAGACCGTACAGTGAAGAAGTGATTAGTCGTACAATAAAAGCTGTTAAAACTTTAGTACATCCGAATGTTATCCAGATCAAAGAGATATTCGAAGGCTCCTTAAACACTTATTTTCTTATGAATTATGCTGACAATGGTAGTTTGTATCATCATATATGTCAAAACGGTGCGATGGATGAGAAGCTGGCTAGACATTGGTTCCTGATGATTTACGCTGCAGTGCAATATTTACAATCTCAAAAGATTGTTTTGGTAACGCTTAAACCGTCAAACGTCATGTTGTTTGGATGTCTGGAAAACGTTCAACTAAAGATAAGTAATTACGGTGTATTAAAATGGTCTGTAGATTTATCAAAAAAGAAATTTTTTCCATCAGTAGCTCCGGAATATACGAAAAAAAGATGTATATTTATGCCATCTGGTGACGTATTTTCGCTTGGATGTATTCTGTATTTTATGCTGACCGCCGTTATTCCGTTTCAGAATTCAAAAGGGGATTTAACGACTTTGTTTACAAGGAAAAGATGGGCGAAAAGTTCGTCAGCTAAACGACTTTTACTTTCAATGCTTGAAAATGACGTGTTTAAACGTATTAGAATGAAGGATATTGTTTGGAAAAGTTGGTTTAGTAAGTAAGCACAGTTGTTTGAAAAGCCCGTAGAAAAATAGAAATAGAATATCTTATTTAACTTCCTAAAGACTCGAACCTCTAGGGGTCAATGAAGTAAATTTCGAATATGTAATGTTCAAGTTGTATGAGGTTTTACAAGGGTTCGAGTTAACAGGGTTGTACGCGACTTTTACATCAAATAGCCACTTATATTTAAGACGAAATATTACACACCCTTGTATCACTGCCGCGTTGGAAACCCCTGTAGGAAAAAAGTGCTAAAATTCTCAATGCTAAATTGGAAATCCTCACAGTCAAATACCTTATTGGGACAAAATTTTGGCGGGGATAAAATTTGGCGAGTTTTGGGAAAATTCGACAAATGAAATCCCCGCCAAAATTTAAAAAGTTACCATTCGCCAAATTAAAACCTCTCCAAATTTGATATAATTTACTTTTAGAACGTTAAATGTTTTGTTTATATCTCTTTTTTTTCATGTAAAATCCCCAGTGAAACTTTTTCATGTTAGCACCACCCGTGTGAATTTTAAATGTTGTGTTTTACCAAGCTTGTAAGAATTAATTGTTTCTACCTCAATTATTTCCATTTTCGTTTAAGCTTTTTCCAACCACCTTTTGCCCCCGACGTTTCCACCACCCTCCCCCCCCCCCCCCTTCCCCTCTCCTCCTAGATTTATAACCCGATTATATTTTTTCAAACAATATAAAGTATGAAGAAACAAAATAATGATGAAAATCAGTCAATCCATTTGCAAGAAGAAGACATTTGCTAAAGAAAATAAAACATAAAAGTAAAACAAAAATAATAATAATTTTGATTAGTATAGATATTTTGCGATTTTTTTGATTATTTTTTGACGACCAGCCAGGAAGCTGTCAGCTATTTTCAGTAGACCCTGCTGTAGTACCAATCTGGTAATTTTTATAAAAGTCACTAATATTCAAAGACAAAATGATCATAAATATGGTGCTTATCGTCCTGGAAAATTCTGACATATTTTTAAAGTCATGAAATTAATAACAGGGTTAAGCAACCTGGAATCTACGACTTACGACGCTGTGGAGCCGTTCTGGAATTTAGCATACCAAACAACTTTCAGCAGTACAATCAATCGGTCAGTGTGTAATTTGGCAATGCTATACGTCGTAGATCTTGGTTTGTTAAAGTAACTTCACTTATGTGCTATCTAAGCCTTAGGCCTATTATATAAGTTAGAACCGATCCCAGCAGTTTTTTGGCACGACCTGTTTAGGCTCTGCTATGCACGAAACAGTTTTTCAAATAGGCTTTCGTGTTCTGTAGTTTTTTCGCGTTTTGCAAAATCATTGATTGATGTTTAAAAGACACTAGTATTTATGCACTATTTTTTAAAGTAGTATATTTTATATTTGTTTAACGTTTATATATTTTTTGTTATTATATTGTTTTTATTATATACACGCTTTTTTTTTATAAGAATGAAAAATTCCGCGCAGGCTTAAATATTCTTAGAGTTTTAATGTTTTTCAGCCTTGATTATTCTTAGAATATTCTTACATTTTGTTATTCACTTTTCCTTGGTGATTAAAAAATTGATCTTTCGTGCATGTTTTTATATTACATATTCACTTGAAAGTCAACAGCAGGTGATATTTGCACTGGAAAATAAGAAAAAAAAGAAAATCTTCCAGTTATGTATCACATCTTCGCAAATTTACTGACTGTTCCCTATGTATTTCACATACTTTTGATAAAATATTTTCAGTTTATCGACCAGATCAGCCTGACCAATATTCTTAAGTTATTCTTTATTTTGTCAAAATTTTCAGCCTGATATTCTTATAAAGGATATTCTTATAAAAAAAAGCGTGTATTTGCCAATCATTTTGGTGGTTAAGGTTGAACCAAATTGAAATTCTTTTTGATATTTCAATCTTATTCATATAACTTTAAGAACCTACTAGTACTTACAATTTCAGAATTTAAGAATTACTGAAATTAAAAGGAAATCTTCTCATAACATGAGAGCTCTCAAGAAGTATTTATTTTATAAGATATTCTTGTGTTTATAATATCAAGTTTTTATTTATACTGTACATAATATAAGCTAAAAATGAAAATCTTCATGTTGATCTATTATGAATTGTTGTCATTTTTTCCCCTTATTTGCGCTAAAGAATAGGAAATTTGGAAACATCTGAACGTGCGAGCTTATCTCGCCTTTCCGAAACTTTGATCCTCTTCTTGAAAAAGGTTTCGGAGCGGCTGCACATCCAAATAGACTAGCGAGATTCCACTTAGAGACACAGTGTTTTCGTGTAACAAAAGACACGAAAATTTCTTGACATTCACAAGGTGTTTGATTAATTTATGTCAACAACAACAAACAAACAAACAAAAGCTAATACGTTTCTTGTTATGGTCTTTTAGCAATACCAAGAAATTATGTCAACGTGAATTAGTCCGTTTTTGATAAATGACCCCATTTTCATTATCTACTTTATATGTTCTATTTTCTGGCTCAGTCAGAATTTTCAAATCTAAAAGTTCAAAACTTCATTTTTATAGGGGCGGGGTGGGGAGCACTGACCCTTGCAAAGTCAATTCTCTAGCTAGGATTTTTTGGCTGCATCCTGACGGCCTTTGAAATGTGTGTCCATAATTCACGTCCTTAAAAATTTTTCCAGCTAAAAACTTTAACCAACCAACCAACATTTAAGTAAAACACTAAAATGCCGCGGTGATAAACTGGTCCTTTGAATAAATCCAATCCATAATTGACTTGTAATAAACTTCATCTCGCCTTGGGCAAAAAGGCATCTTAAGTGAATCGATCAACTTAGAAGCGTAAGCCAAAAACGAACAAATAAATAAATGACCCTTTTTTCTTAACTACTTTTCATGCTCTGTCTACTGGATGATTCAGATTCATCATGTGAAATACCTTAAAAATTGCATTGAAAACCTTTAACCCTATCTGGCCGGGGGGAGGGGGGGGGGGGCAAACCCCCACCCCCCCTGCCTCTGACGAAAATGTCCTGATAACTCTTTAAATGCTTTCCGTATGTAGTCAAAACTTTACGAATTTTCCTCAGATTTATTATTATTTTCATTACTATAGCATGAATTTAAAGATTTTGAATGAAGGATGATGATTCATCTCCCGCCGGGCTGTGTTAAGTCAAAAAAAGCCCGGGCCAGATAGGGTTAAACCCTCTTATGGCGCCATAAAATATAGTTGGAAGAAAAATAAGCTAACAAATGGTGGTTAAAATTCACCTTTTGGAGTTCTTGATGCGTTTGACGTCTTTGATGCCTTAATAATTAATTGGTTTGGTAGTATTTCGATAAACTTGACTCGGAAAATAATAGCTGCAACAAAGACATCCGGCAGGGGGTAGGTGGTTCTCATATATTTTTGCATGCGGTTATGCGCGCCCCCTGATAAGGGTATGTTTTTATTTACGTTGGCAAAATGCGCTGTAAGGGTGTGGCCAGCAAAAAATCTTGTTTTATATGATCTGACCTGAAGCATCTTTTAAGACTTATTTCAAACCCCTAAGAAAAATGGTGGGGTTCTTCAACCTATAGCCCTCACTATTACTTAAACAGCATGTTGATTAGGTTTCGTGAAAAAGGCCTCAAAAGCTTTCAAACATTTTGTAAAAACAGCTTGTTAGGAAGGCAAAACGTACATCGTATAGATAATTTTCATAAGAGGGTTTTATCATCTAAAGTTCCTGGATGTGTTAAAATACGCGAAATGCTTCTTAGAATCGAGGGCGTGAAGTACTTACAGAAATCCTGTATGCATTGAAAAAGAAATAATTAAAAATTATGATCCAATTTAGAAATTATGATCCAATTTTGATTGCATGGGTGGATCCCAGTAAAACTGTGTGTGCATGGGTGGAGATCTTATAGAACGATCCATACCATTTTTGTGTGTAAAGTGGTTCTCTTTTTTCCTATTTACATAAAAAAATAAAGATATGATACAAAAAACTCAAGAAAAATATGTACATGTCTTTGTAAAATGTGTAAAGTAAAAACAAAGTTCATCATCAGCCAGGAAACATGATTGTTTTTTTATTGCTACTATTTTTCCGTACTTTGTTTGGAACTTTTTTTGAGCTTGTCATTCCGTTCCAAGTGGAGACTAAATTATTGATGTGGGTATGGGGAGTTGTTGAAGTGTCGTACAAATCCATTATCAGATCTTTTCTTGGTGACCTAAAATTAAACGGAAAAAACGGTGTTTTAGATTAAACGAAGGTTTTACTTATAAATCTTTAACATTTATAATTTAAGGAATTCAAGGATTCTTCCAACCGTTCACGAAAAAAATTGCATTGTCTTTACAGATTTTATTTTAGCTTTTCATTCGGAATGGCAAAAAGGTAGCTGAAAACTGTAAATATTATTGTTCAAACAGCGAAACAAGTAAGATCCTCTTTCTTATTGGCTACCAAAAACTATTTTTCTTCCACGGTTACCTTAACATTTCGAGTATTTATCTATTTTGTTATAATCTCAAGCATTCATCTCAAGAACGGCAGGGCCTTAAAGACTTGAAATTTGGACCACTAATACATCTTCACAATATTAGACTATTGATACCTGTTTTAATTCGGCCACCTGTTTTGTGTGTATTTTACAGACCAAAAGCTGAATTAAGCCTCTAAATTATTCTGAAGGATTGACTTGTCTGACACTTTAAATTTGGACTAAAGTATCAATTTTGACAATCGTGTGTGATATTTGACAATTTTTTTGGTTTCTTGGACCGGTCTGTAAAATACAAATTCATGATACTCAAGATCTCAAGAACCAGAACCGTTATCAACTTGATATTTTGAACAGTGATAGGTATTAATAAATTTAGGCTCATGTGCAAAGTTTCAAGTCAGTCAAATGGTTGGTATTTTACGGACCAGTATGTAAAATACCAAAAATGTCCTATTATGAAAGAAATAATAGTCCGTTTGACTTGTAACTTTCACCATATCATTTTCTATCACTTGTGGTCAAAAGAATTAGGTCGCATGTCACAGTTTGCTAATACTAAGTGACTGTTAACTGTTTCGGAGCCAAAGACATACGTTACTGGAATTTAAAAATTCCAAATACCGAAAAAAGGTCAATTTTTGATGACGTCATCACACAGACAGACCGGTCTGCAAAAGTTATTCAAAAAAACCACCAGGGAGCTTGGCCTCCAAATGCTCGAAGGGTTAAGATCATTAATTTTCGCGAGAATTAACCGTCGCGAATCGACGAAAACGAAGAATTTCGCGAATCAGTGGCCAAGAGAAAAATTTTCAGGAAATTGAAAATGAATAGAAATTATTCTAATTAAAAGCAGGATTTGCACAGCATTCTATCATTGTGAAATAAATTTTTGAAAATCAGAATTTTAAAAAATTTCGCGAGCATCAATTTTCGCGTATGGGGATGCTGAAGAAATTTCGTGAGCAAATATTTTCTTCGGGTCAAAATTCGCGAAATTTGCCAATATTAACATTTGCGAAAATTAATAATCTTAAGATACGCGATTGCTTAGACGTGAGATTTTGACGTGAAAACAGATCTGAATTTGAAACTTGAAAAAAGTGTGAAACTTTGAAATTTTTACCCCCAAAACCTGAATTTTTTGCAAACTAAATATGTTTCTTCAAAATACTGTTTCCAATGACAAGGTACGAATAAAAAGGTATGAATGAAAGTGTACACTGGACATAATTTTCAATAAATTATTATTTTTTTTTCATATTTCAAATTGCATAAAATTTTCACAAATAGCAAAGAAAGCAGGGAAATAATTATATACAGTTACAGCACTGTTTATGTGAATATGGACATACATACCTTGAAACAACAAGGGCCATCAATAACTTGTCTGTTGTCATCTCTTGAAACTTGACTCTAAATAAAGTCAAATTTTAACCTTTTAAAGCAAATTGTAATCAAGATAATAAATACATGTTTCAAATCGGTATAAAGTTATCATGTAATCGAAAGATTCTTAATTTCTGACGGCATATTTTCATAAAATTAATTTGGGGTTCTAGGACTTAAAAAATTGTACACAATGCAGCAAGTAAAATAGGTTCTCAGTTATTCCGACTTTTTGCAATGTTATCCATTAATGATACCTCAAATCATTGTATAAAATCAAATTGTTTTCCATCAACTCGTCTTCAACATTGACACCATTCAAATAACATTCGACTGCTTGTAATGGAAGGTGTAAAAAATCAGGTAACAACTTTCGAATATCTTCTTCATTCACGACAGTTGTATTGCCATAATCAACATAAAACACCTGAAAGCAAAAATGTTTTTTTTCAAAGCTAGTACAACAAGTGAAAATTTTTATATTTTCATACATTTAATCTTAAACCTGTTAGGCCTGGTCAAAAATAGTTTCAAGCAAACTAATTTCGAGTGTCGAAAGTAAGGCCACAGCCTTTCCAAAAAAAATCATTTTCTTCGTATTCAACAGCTAGTACCTTACCTGCACAAGATCTTCGGCTGTATTCACAACGCGCGCTCGATACCACGAGTCTTGGAATCTTGCAGCGACCATTTCTCCTTCGGCAAGTATTGTTAAGTCTGTCTTATCATCCCGTTTCAAGCGACCATAGTATTCACTGAAATATGTAGAAAACAAAATATTAATTTGAAAAATTTAAGTATATAAAGCCTGTGGAGGGGGGAGGCCATAGTTCAGTCTTTCCACCAGTTCAACTTTTTAGTTACGTCTAAATCCACAAATAAGTTTAAAAAGGGAAACCAACCTAGCGAAAAGAAGCGCAGACTAGATTCTAGCCTGTACCAGACCGCCGCACCCGTACGGAAAATTTGATTTCCCGCGGTACGTTGGTCTGTTACGGTTCAAGCGATTTTATGATCCACTCAGTCCTAGTTTTTCAGGACTTATCTTAGACGGAGAGTTATGATGTTGCTAGGTTACTGTTTTAATTTTCTGAGATAAGATTTTTAACTAAACATTTTAAGGGTATAAAAGTTGTACCTTTGGAAAGAACATGAAATTTCATAACTTTTGATATAAAAATCGCATCCATAACATACATTGTAAAAAAGTATAGTTGATAAAACATTAGCTAAGAGTGAAAGTTCCGCAATACTCATATCACTAACACATGTAATTACATCAGCTTCTTTTTCATCATTCGAATATTTTCAATAGTAATAAACAAACAAAAATTTTTGAGCCAATCAAATCACAGTACTGTTCTCCGCCGCCTGGCTTCTTGTTGAATCTTAAACTCAGCATGTATCATAAAAACACATGAAACGTAACAGACTCTACATACGTGTTCTACATATGTAGAGTCTGGTACAGACTAACTAGATTCAGGTTCTATTCTCGACACTAAATTTTAATCTACTCAAAGGCTACTGTAAATACAAAGTAACAAGTATTACTTCAAAGTTTCGTTCAATCGGATCAGTGGATTCTCTTCGCCATCGTAATCTTTTGATTCTAAAAATAAAATGTTATAGCTTTGTATAAACATTGGTTTAGGGTGTCATCATTTCGATTCTAAAATATCTATTGTTTTGGATAAACCCTTAGTTTGAAACATTAATTCTTAGGAAAACATTAAAATTAGATTTCCTGAATATTAAAGACATAAAGACGCACCACAAGATCAAATGCAAATTACCTGCATAAAATTTCACGTTGATTTAATTTCACGTTGATTTAATTTCGCGGTTTCATGTGCATTATTTGCAGTTTTCCATTATTTTCCTTCGAATTTTCGCA
>JAUBWS010062344.1:0-15255 GCA_032270445.1 Darlingtonia californica | reverse complement strand
TGTCTCCAAAAGTCGCTTTTTCGTTCAAAGCTGTGAGGCGAAAATGCCTTATAATCACAACGAAACCAGTTTAACCTTTAAACCAGTTTAACCAGTAGTAACCTAACTTTTTAAATTTGTTTGCAAATTCTTTGTGATTTTGACAAAATTTACTTCAATACATTGAAACAGGAATTAAAACCGAATGTTCACCTTTGTTATCTTCCTGCGAAACCGCTTGTCTTAAAAAGACTGGATAAGGGACGGCTCCGGCAATTAATGCGTATAGACGGTGTACACAAGAGAGTCTTTTCTGGGCCTCAGTCTGTTTTTACGAACACTTTTAACTCTGCGTGACGTCATACAATGCATGACGTATTTTTTCACTCGCTCCCAAACACGTCTTGGTCTGAGCCTAGTCACAAATTTCAAGTTTCTGAGACCTAGTCACAAATTTCAAGTTTCTGAGACCTAGTCTTAAATAATAAGTTTCTGAACCTAACTGCAATGATGAAAGAAAAAAAGTTCAATTTTGTTTTACCATGTAGGATTCGAACCTGGGCTACTGTGTCTTGTGACTGTCTCCCTATGCACTCATCTACTGTGGTTTGCCCATCATCGTGAATAGACATGTGTCACAAACACAAGTGAAAAGTATCAAGCTAGGTGGTGTGACAGGCTCGTTTTTCAAATATCAATTGGCCCTTTGCGTGTGCTTTACGGTGCAGCAAAAATCTTTTGAATCTTTAAAACATAATGGGTTTTTGAAATTATAAAGCCAAATTTTAATAAACTTTTTGATAGTTTTTTAACTGGAAGCCAAACCCTAACCCGTGACAAAAAAAAAGTGAACAGTATCAGGCTCAGTGGTGTGTTACTCGTTTTACGATGTCAGGAGCGAATACAGACTCTTCAAACCACCATGTGAAAATCCCGAACTTTTCCGATTGTCTGATTAAATTTCCCCAATTCTTCCCGAAATGTCTATACAATTTTCCCGAATTTTGGTAATGTTAGACTACTTAACTGTGTGAAATCACAACTTTCACATAGTCTCTATCCGCCCCTGGATGTATTCAATCAGAAAAGCTCATCAGTGTTTAAAATCTTGCAAAAGACGAAGCAAATTGCTTGAAATTTGAGGGGTGTACCGTGATGTTGGAGACTATTTTTACAGTTTGTAATTTGCACGCAAGTTGTTTGCAAGTTGCAAGAGACATTGCAAATTTTAAAGTTGTGGTACAGATTTATCTCCCTTATGTTAGTGCTTGATACGTTATCTATGTATTTTGTTTGGAGTGATCAATTTGCAACTTGAACTAGAAATTTGAAATTTGCAAATTGCAAAAACTTGTTGCAATTTGCAACATGTGTTAATACTGGACATGTATGGAAATGATGACGTCATCTGAATTACTTTTATGGCTAAGAAAGTATGATTGGCGCAAAAGCAAGAAGTGTTTAAAGATATTTGGAGATGGATATTTGTATTTCAGTCCCGCCATGACTGACATTTGAGTTGAATATGGGACTGTCGTATATGTCGAATCTGCTGTTGTCATCAATTTTTCGTATGACGTCATATTTTTAAGATGGCGCGCCAAAATTTTAAAAATATGTTTGATGTTTCTGGCGCACTATAGATGGTCAGAACTTGATTTTTTCTCAGTTTTGATGAAATACAGGAAACTTTATTCTTTTAGTTTTCTAAATGTGAAAACATATTTCCTTTGGAAAATATAGAATTAACTGTTGATACTATTAAGCAAGTATATGTTTTTTCTCTGTACTTTTTCTATATGATGACGTCATCAAGTAATCATAGCAACCGTTACTTTTTGAGTTTGAGTATTACTACTCTTATTGAGGACTAACTTCATACTAAATTTCAAGTTTATATCAATTGTTCTTTTGCAGTTATGTTAGCTCACGGGAGAGTCTTTCAAAATGATTACAGAGATGACAACAGCAATGGAAACCTGCACACACATTACCTTGCTGGGGGATTTCGTATTCAACCTTATAAAATCCGTGACCGGTACTATGACGTGATGGAACGTAAAGACTATGTGGCTTATGACGACTTATCCAGTAGGTTTCTACAATTTAAATGACTTAACTAAAACTTAAAGATAAAAAACGAAAATCCAAAACTTTGTCAGTGGAGTTGTATATCAATGTATGTTTTCTTTTTTCCATGAAAAATAATATCTAAGAAGTGCTAAATTGTTTAAAATGTTGGATTTTAGGAAGAACTGCATCAACGGTCTATGTTTATCGAGGCTTTCAATGCTGTTGTTACTACGGAATGACTAAAATTAGATTGGCACTCGGGGATGCACCTTTAGAATGGGACAAGACTTTGGCAACTCACGCAGAAAACAGGGCAATTGCTTTTGCTAAGGAAGGTCGTGGTACAGATTTAGAAAAGCCTATTTCTGAAGGAGAATGTTGGTGGATCTCAATGTACAGAAATAAAGAAGAGTTAAACGAAAAGTTATCATGCTCCAATCCCTTATGGTCCTGGTATGGGTAAGTGCATTTCTTTCTAACAATTATGATAACAAAGTATATGATGAAAAGATATGAAAACATTTATCCTAAAATATATCTAAGAATTTTATGAAGGAAATAGTTTTCAACGAATCATTTCTGCCTTATAGGTCAAAATATTTTCCACAGAGTGTCAAAAACTAAATCTTTTTTTAAACTCAAAAATTTGCGGAAATTATTATGTCTGCCAATTTGAGTTATCAAAAAACGTAAACACAGTTAGGAAGATCATATATACTCAAATAAAGTCTAAAATTGCTCGAACGTTTGTTGAACGATAAAGTTTCTCGGTAGTTCTTTGAACATACAATCTGTATCAAAAAGAATTATACAAAAGTTTTATCTCTTATATTTCTGTACACACTAAAAAGTTATTGCGATTTTTGTATCAGCATAAAACCTGTCGTCAGCACTTTCTAAAAATATAATCTTCAAAGAAAATAACAGTCCTTTCAAAATTTATCAAAGAAGAAATCTTCGCTAAAGAACATTATTTCTTAAATCATTTTCTAATTACCTGTCAGTTTCCTTCTCAAATTTTTGCTACATCCCACATAGGGAAAGGGGTCCTATTCCGCATTATTCGATTTTTTTATAGAAATGCTTGTTACAAGCAGGGTTCATACAGACCCTGGAAAACCTGGGAAACCTGGAAAATGGTCTTTTTAAAACATCTCAGGGAAACCCAGGGAAATTGTTTTCTTTCCATCCAACTCAGGGAATTTTTTCTCAAGTTTGACTCTTCTTTGACCAAGTATTAAAAATCTGCATATATATTAGGTCATTTGACGAGTCTGAAGTGATTTTTTTGTTACAGCAATTATTTGTTTTCTATTACTGTCTTCTTGAATTTCTTCAAATTGTAAAATAAAAATCTCTAAAACTTTTTGCTTAGGATATTTTGTTACTAGAGTTTTTGTTACCATTAACGTTATTAGCAATATTTAGTGATATGTTTTACTTAACAATTTTTGGTTGAATTTTACTAAAGCAAAAAGTGCCTAAATCAGGGTATTCTTCAGGGAAAAGTGCCTTGAAAATGAACGAAAAGTCAGGGAAACGCAGGGAAATTTTTGTTTAAGGAAGCAAAATATTGTCTCGATTTGTCGTTCTTCCAAACACTTCTATTTAACATTTAAGGACTTCTTTTATTTACTTTTCTTCTCGTACATGTTCTTAGTCAGGTTTCTAACAGGGTGATATGTTATGTAACATTTTGTGTTGCTTCCTTAAAAAACTCATTTTTTCATCTCTCGTTTGTTAATTTCTATTATTTTCATCTTCTCTATTTTGGAGTATAATACTTTGTATATTTCGCCGGAGCAAAAATAATTTTTCGATATCATTCAGTAATTAAAAAGTCGTAAGGTGTCATAGTTTTAGTTTCAGCTGTTTTTAAAACAGACATCACTACCAAGAAAAAGGCCAGATAAAGTGCGTAATTTTTCAAAGGAAAAAAACCTTTTCTTCCATACAATTCCTAAGAATCATTAATTCGTTGAAAGTGCTGAACAAGAGATTTCCTGTGATGTAAAAATTCGATAAGGTAAGGAAGTAAGGGTTGTAAGTTTTTGAATAAGTTTCTTTGAGAGTACCTTTAAACGCCTTAAAGTCTGTCTCAAAAAATTGGCAGTTAATACATTTTTTCACTTGTATCAGGATATACTTATTACTTTATGGAAAAAATGGTTCGTTTGAAAGAAAATTTAGAGTGGATTAATATTACACAACAAACATATTAGCATATATTGAAATTCAAGAAGAAAAATGAAAATATCAACGTTTTTCTATTTATGGTATGAATTTCAAATTTAGTAGATCAAAACTTCGAACAGCCCTTTGAAGTGGACCAAAAGTAGCAAAAATAGACCTACTTTAAAGGGTTGTAAATTCAAAACTATAGAAGTATGGAAAAAAGCAATTACATCTTAGAAATCAGCTAAGTTTGACGTTTCTGCCTACCCAGTTTGAAGACTAATTTTCTATAAGTGGTTAGTATATCCTTGGAAAAGCGAAAAATGTGCATGAACTGCCAATTTTTTTGAGACCGACTGTATTTACCTGTTCATGAGATAACACAGTGTGTCATTAAAAAAACGGAGCCATAATTTTACGCAACTGTATCATTTAAAACTTATTTTTAAAGAATACTATTTTTATACCAGAACGAAGAAAACTTTATACTCTTTTCAAGTATATAATTTTCAATTTACACGCTGCGAAAAAAATTGAGTTTTCCAAACAGAAAACTCCAGGGAATGTGCAGTTTCCTGTCCAAATTTTCATTACTATGAAAAGATTTTTTTATAATAAAACTTGCCATTTCAGCTTGCTTTTAAAGCTTTTCAGTAAGTAGTGTGAATAAAGTTGTTGTTTTTAAAAAGTAGATTTTAGGAACAGTTTTAATAGTACATGATTAATAAAACATTTTTGTGTTTCTACATGGTGTCCCAAAAAAATGTAGCCTATTGTAGAAAATGTCATGACAATTCATCAAATATCCGCATCTCAAAACAAAGGAGAAACTAAAAGTTTTCTATGCTATTGCTAATTACATTTTTACGAGAGGCCACATTTTTATGGGACACCCTGTATAAACATTTTCTTGATACACTTAACACAGCACGAAAAAAGACGTCAACTCGGCATAAACAGAACATTTATAGCTCGTTAAAGTAGGAGTTCATTGTTACTATTATTATTATTTATTTATTTCAAATTGGTATGAGATTATACAATCATAGTTACATGAACTAATAAATACCAACTAAGGTTAAAATAGGATAAAATTATATAAAAGGTACAGTTGAACTTAAAAAAAACAAAGTCTAAAGATAATGTCGGTATCTAAAAATGTGATGCAGGAATTTTGAATTTCACTTGCAAATTAAGCAGCTGCAGTCTTCACGTGACCATGTCAACTTAAGCCTTGATTTAAATTGAACTAGAAAATTTGAAGCCTTCAAGGGGATTGGCAAACTGTACCACAGAAAACTACCTCTGAAAACAAGTGAATCTAAACCGTGTCTTACAGTCTTAGTGGGCGGAAGGATTAAGCTGTTTCCCGATCTAAGACTATACCGTCTTTGTCTAAAAAAAAACATAACCCACATAAATTCTGGGTTTAAATGGTTTACTGACTTAAAGACTTCTACAAGTTCTACCTTAAGTTTTTAACATGTATTTTGACACTTTGGTCTAGATGCAATAACTATTCGAAAGAGTTATTGAATATTTGATAGACTGCACACATTGCCCTTTTGTGGATTTTGTTCACAGCATTGTTGCTATGCTTATTTCCAAACATCCAAAATAGAGAGCAATAGTCAAATGTTGTTAAAATGTATGCATTGCACAGCCTTTTTGCACATGTCAAATTTAGAAATGGACAAATTCGACATAGCGCTTTGACTTTCTGTGACGCTGTCTCGAAAATTGTCTCAACATGAGTATTAAAATCTAATTTACAATCAATAGTCACACCTAAGAGTTTTACACTTGCCTTTGACTTTAGAAAAGTAGTATCCACTTTCAATTCAACCTGATGTTTTCTCCCTCCCCAAGAAACATAACCTGGAATTTTGCTTGATTTGCTTCCAGTGTGTTGATTTTGAACCAATGTAATACGCTAGCGGTTTCTCTCTGCAAAATAGATATAACGACATCAAGACGTTCACCACTAGCAAAAAGAGAGTTATCATCAGCAAAATTACAAATATCTGCTTCTTCAATGAAGAAAAATAGATCATTAATAAAAATATTAAATAGAAAAGGGCCTAAAATGGAACCTTGGGAATACCCAATACCAATTCCAACCGCGTACTCACTGTTGAATTTATTTTAACTCTTTGAAATCTGTGGGTTAAATAATCAGCTAACAATTTAAGGCTTTTAAGATTAACCCCATGTGCAGGAAGTTTTGTAATAAGAAGATTACGAGGGAGACAATCATAGGCTTTTGAGAGATCCATCAGAATAGTTCCAACGATCTTCCCAGTATCCAAGCTCTTTTGCCATGAATTTAGAAGACGAAAAAGTGCATGTTGAGTTGAGTGACCTTTACGGAATGCACATAGAAGCTTTGAAAATCTTATCCCAAAAAACTCAGCCAGTTGCTTATACATGGCCTTTTCATACAGCTTAGATATAGCTGGAAGAATACTGATGGGTCTATAATCACCAACACTATGAAAATCTCCCGTTTTATTCAGCGGGGTTATTTCCGCAAACTTTAGTTTGTCAGGGAATTTACATGACTGAAATGCATGATTTATACAGTCCTAATTCGTCAGCAGAGGATTTCAAAATGTTGTTAGAAATAGAGCCCCCTGTCTTTTTTGTACAATCCAACTCCATCATCATCTTTATTACAAGATGACAGTCAACTTCTTTGAATTGGAATTTCGGAAGATCTCCAAAAATACTTTTGATCTGTTATGCTGGGGTGATTTTTGAACTTGTTTATTGCTTTTGCGACTGGGTCATCTAATTCTGAGCAATAGCTTGGATTCCATTTAAAGAGATTCAATGACTTGGTGATGGTGTTGAAATGTACATTAAAGAGTTCTGCAACCTTGGCACTATCTTGAACAATATTGCCATTTTGGTTTAAAACTATATTTTGATATTTATGAATTTAATGACTGTATTAAGAAAAAGACACCTAAACTTTGCTTTAAGGAATTTATTTTTACAATGTAAAGTATATATTTTTGAAAAACTTACAAAAATCTCTTTTTCTATGGAATGAATAACAATTTCAAAACCGGGTTCCGTTTTTTCAGGACATTTAGTATTACGTTAATTACTTAACGGCTTACATTAATGCAGTCGTTTAGAATTCATTAAAATATGACATAAAACAGGCGTCTATTTGGCCTCTAATACACCATGTGTATTCGTCAAATTAGATCTGAAGTGTAAGACCTACTGTTTTGCGCCTTCAGTACAGCATTTGTCCAAAATTTTCAAAACACTGTAGCAAATTATACAGTTTTCAAGTATTTCAATTGACATCCTTACTGAAAATCACATCTATTTCAAGGGAACACAAAAAACCTCGTGATCATCGACAGCATTTTATCAAAATGGTTGGAGAAAAGGTGAAGAAGTTTGGCGTCAGTGCTGCTGTTAATATGAAATTAAAAAAAATCTATTTTGTTGCAAGATTTGACTATAATATGGATGGGACGGACGAAACAGTGATCAAGTACATGGAAAAGAAAAGCTTATGGGGTATACTCCTTTTTGTTAAAGTCTGTCCAAAAAGATTTAGCATTTACTCCATATTTTGCCATTTTTCTCAGCATTTGTTACCACTTTTTGGAAAATGATGGCTCGTTCTACAGGAAATTCAAAGAGAAATAATATCACGCAAAAAACATATTTGAAAATATTGAAATTGAAAAAGAAAAATGAAGATGATAGACTATCAACTTTTATAGTATAAACTTCATGTTTAGTAAGCAGAAAATCAGCTTGGCTGATTTCAAATATGTAATTACTTATCCCTTAGCTTCGAGAGTTTTGAATGTACAGCCCTTCAAAATAGGCCGAAAATAGCCAAAACAAAGGCAAAAGAACGCCAAAATAAGCGTTAGTTAATTGTAGCTATCTGAATTATTAATCTTTTCTTTCTATCGTTCCTTTGCAGATATCCCAAATCAACAAAGATTAGACTGTGATGGAAACGTTCGTCGCGTCTAGCATTGATGAATTTAAACAAGGTACGTTCAAGACTGTTCTTTCGATTCAAAAAATACTCAAATGAAATGTTGAGGTTGAATTCAACTTCCTCGATTAAAGGAAATGAACGTGCATAAGTAGAATCAGTGCTGCCAATACGTTGACACAGATAACTTGACAACAATATTTAACAAAAGAGTCTTTTCTTTTTTTTCAAAAAAGTTCCTATTCCGGCTTAGCTGCAATTTACCATATTTGGATAAAACTTAGACGATAACTTAGAAACAATAGAAATAATTAAGCAAACAATATTATTTAGGAAGTCAGACTGGCGCTAGTACTCTCAAAAGAAATGGATCACTCCATCTTAGGGGGTGTTCATATGAGCCCGGAAAACCGGGCTGGCTCGGTTAGCAGGGCTGAAATTCTCAATTGTTCATATGAAGTTTTCTCAGTTTTTAAAAAAGTCAATAAAGTTATGAATATTTGTTTACATTTTTTTTATTCTTTTACAAACAATACATGTTCATTACAATGTTTTTCAGCCCGCCTGATGTAGTCACGTGATATTTGTTTATATTTTTTCTATTGTTTTGAAAATAAGACATGCGCATTACAATGTTTTTTCAGCCCGGTTAGCTGGGCTGGAGCTGTCATATGGGGAAAAATCAGCCCGCCTTGCCGAGATCTTGGCTGAACAAAGTGAGATCTCGGTTAGCCGGGCAAGCTCGTTTCTCATGTGACAGGTTGTTGATTTTTATGAGGATTTGTTAAGAGAGCTGTGATCACGGTTTGCCGGGCTGATGTTTCTCATATGAACACCCCCTTATACCCGTATAATTAATTTACGCATAAACAAACCTTGTCTATCTCGTCAGTGTAACCAAAACAACACATTGACAAGAAGAATTGGCTTTGAATTGTAAGGTACTCTAACAAAATGATTTCTAAACCTTAAAGGCAGCCAGATCTTCTAGCTTGTCCTTAACATTCTTCATTCTCAGATACAGCCATTGAAAACTCTTGAAAACATTGTCAATTCTTGAAAACACTGTTCCTGCCTGGGTCGTACCCTTGTCAAGACAATTGATTGTATTATTGAGAAACAGCTTGATTAGCTTAGAGGCTTCAGAAAGAGGTAGATATGCTAACCAAAGCCATAGAAAACATGTTTTGTTAATTTTCTGAACAGGAAAGTCAAGACCGTCTTGTTGCGTCAACAAATTTTGTTCCTAATTTTGAGCTCAAGATGATGCTGCTACAAGCTTTCCTTGAAAAATAAGTAAAACAAAGGCGGACACGTCATAATTATTGATGGTGGTCTTAAATTTTAGTTTTACATTGATTTTCTTTTTGCAACAATAACTTGAAAAAGAACAAAAAATCATGGCAAGAGCTTAAAATATCCAAACCCGCGCAAGGCACTCGTGTAATATAGCTAGGAGCAGAAATACATGAAAATAATGTAATGCACATGAATTTGAAATAAAAAGCAAAAATTTGGATACACATTTGACCAATTGCAAAAGGGTAAATTGATGATAAGTTGAACAAAAAATTCACTGATTTTGATTAGTTCGAGTGGTCCTTCACAATAATTTGCATTGCTAAGGGATTGCATGACAAAATTTAGCATTTCACAATTGATATGATTTATGACGTTAGATTCACCACCAAGTAAAAGCCTGCCAAAAGATGACGGGTTCAAAGGTATCTTGTTTATGTCAATGTTCTAAAAAGAGTCTTGTTAAGGATAGAAAAGTTAGAGCATTAAAATTGAAAATTTTTGGTGTTTTTGATTGAATTGGATTTTCAATTCCAACGAAAGACCAATGGAAAGAAATCCACATCTAAACTGAGGTTTGCGAAGGTGACGAAACGTAACCGAGTTATTAAAACAAAACCATAATTTTGAAAGTTGGAGTAGCTTTTGGTCACAAAAATTCAGCAATGGCATCTTCAGCAAATATTGTACCATTGATCTCTGAATCAATATCTTTTCTTCATAGGGAATCTTTTTTTCAAGTGTTCTTCAAAATCCAGACTAGCGACTGGTTCATCCTCATCGCTTTTTTCCATTGATTCTTGTAAAATTCCCTACTTAAAGTTTGTGGATATTCCGTCAGGAATAATGGCAATCCAAACTTTCGCATGCCTGGATGTAGGAGTTAGGATTGAAGATTCAGGCAACTGACTACATTTCTCCAAGTCATTTGTCTGCTTTTTAGCTACAAGGGTCCGTTAATTCGTTCAAATTAGAGTGATTTTCGAAAAACAAAGATAACAATTATGAAGAGGAAAATTTCACGGTGACTCTGAATTTTTTGGAAGGATTGAGATATTCGAACTACTAGAAAGAGTGAATCATAGTTTTATTTTTAGGGGAACATTCGTGAACTTTACTTAGAACTACTTAACTACTTAGACATTGTACGATACCTTTCCAATTTTTTTAAAAAAGCAGCTACATCTCCAATTAATACACTTTTTAAAAGACAAGCGCATGATTTTGCTTTAACCAGCCAGAAGGTCTGGCCTAGGTATATTCACCAGGGAATTTTCACCATATTTTAACAATTTTCTGTTTTTCAGATTGTCTTTCGTGAAATGAGTCTTTGAAAGTCTAGTAAAAAATATTGTTTTTTTCTTAAGTCAAAAAGAGTTCTTACCGATTCTCTTCTTTCAGCAGCATTGTTTTCCGCAGACCGTTCAGAGTTTGACAAGGACTGATTATTTAGATTAAAACTAAAGGCTATTTACGATACTACCAACCTTATAAAGAATCTCTTTCCCTTTTTTACAGATTGATTTCAGTATGGATGATACAGAGGAATTTAAATCTGTTGGATTTTTTTGTTGTGCATTTAGCATGTATTTTTATACACAGTTTTTAGTTTTAAATTAATTGCACTTAGATATATGGATAGTAGTTAAATATTGTGTAATTTTGTTCTTATATTTTAGTTAACATTTTCATGCACTTTGCTGGAAAGTACGGTCTTTGTAGTGAAGCGGTGTTCGTCATCTAAAAGTTGGTTTTTTTTGGGATCATCTTTATAAGGAAAATATTATAGGGAAGATCAGTTTCGATGAGCTTCAAACGAGATTAAATCTTCCGAATAACTACTTTCGAAGTCAAGATATTGATATTTGTTTGAAGCTTATCCAAAATGATCTTCCATATGATATTTTCCTTACCACAGATTCTTTTTTTTGACTGAGATGAGTTTGTATATATATTTTTCATACTATTTATTGATTTTCTCTCTCAGGACGTGTGAGGTTCTTCCTGCCTGAGGGATTAATGATGTGTCTCCAAAGGAGTCAAAACAGTTGTTGGTTTCGCTCGATTCACACTCTCCTTGCTTAGATTCGGTATTGCTCCACACTTATGACATCTTTTGTGGAGAACCACAAAACTGACGGCTTGTAAGATCTCCAAGGTTCAAAATAACTCCTGTTGCAACATAGTGAGATGATTTACGGTGTGCTTAGCTGATGAGGCCTAATAAGGCCGAAACACGTCCTGAGCTCCGTAATGAACCATTGCTCCCGAGCTAAGTTAGAGTAGTGTGATCGAGCAACACTTTGTTTTTTCATACTATATAATCAGTAGTTTCGGCGTTTTCTGAAGAAATCAACTCTAATGATGCCAGTTTACCGCAATTATTATTTGTGATTGAAATGCTTTCCAGCTACACATAACTTCCCTTATAGTAAATTCTTGTAATTATTTGTAGTTTGTTTTACATATATATCATCTAAAGAAAGCAGAATTGAATCATATTTTTTGTATTTGTTTCTTTTTTGAACATTTTCGGTATGCTATCAACTTTTATGCTTCAACTTTCAACCTGCCAGGCTGACTAGAAAGGGAAAGCTTATTGAACTGAACTGATTTCCAACCACGCGTAACTTCCTCGAAATCTTGAATTAATACTTGAAAAACTGATAATTTGAAAGAAATATTTTTCACGTGGTTTTTTTTTCTCAACAATTCGCTAGCGGGGTAAAACTAACCACTAACTGGTTTTTTCGGTGTCTCAAAAATGGCAAATTTCGCGCGGACAATTATCCTGAATTCTAGTTGCATCAGGTTTTAGGAAACTTTCAGAGGTATTGCTTACCTGGTTTTGATTTTGCTAGACTTTTGTCTTTCCACGGCACTTTTTTGTCCCTTCTAAATGTCTGTCTGGCGTAAGGATAATCTTGTGAAATCAATAAATGTGTTTTCTTGTGAAATGTAGAACGGAGCCATGAGTTGAAAAAATACCTAAGTCTTTTCTTCCAATGTAGGTTGTTTGTTTTTGATTTTTAACTAGATGGCTCCTTGATTAATTTTTTTTTTAATTTTGTATTAATTAAGATTGACATTTTAAGTGTACACATATGTTTTTGGCTAATACAATTCATCTTCCGAAAGAAAAATTTTCGATCCGCCAGTTTTCTGAAATACCTGGCCAGCTTGTATTTTCTTATTATCGCGTAATACGGTTTTAGTGAAATAGTGAAAAAATTTAGTTTTTCAACATCAAATTCTTTGATAAAATAATATTTGTAGACGTGATCTTGTGTGCCAAATACCCCCTCCCCCGTTTGTTAATTTCTTGATTTTTTCTAACCCCCTTGATCTAATTTCAAGCTCCTATCCCCCTGCTTATTTACCCTATTTAGGTTTGGCTTTTTGATCGACGTTAACATATCTACGATAATGGCATAATGGCATAAATCATGCTGAAATCAGTAATTTTTCAAAGAAATCTTATGATATCATAATGACGCCATTCTTTAAAGATAACGAGTGAATTTGAAATTTTTGTATGATAATCTAAAGTACTTTGTAAAACACAAATTTTCTTATCCAACTCTTTCTGGATCAAAAGTTTTGGCAAAAACGATTTTTCTCAGCCCTTTGTCTGGGGGGTAGCTGTACAAAATATCAACCTTTGAAAGGAGATAATTCCAGATCTATTTGTTCAAATTTGAAAGCAAAATTGAGGATGAACAAGCAATTTTTTTGACGTCAAACCATTTCCCCCAAATTTACAAATTGAAAGTGATAAAAAGTGATCACTATTGCAAGTTTATGACGTTTAAGATGTTATCTTGTGTATATTTTCAATACCTTCATTATTCATTTTAATTTTCCACGGAAAGATCAATTGCAACTTATCGTAAATTTATTGTGGGTACTCTTATTATTTAAGGATTACTTCTTTGAGGCTCTCCAAATGTTCTTGTTGCTTTTCCATATTCTTTTCAAAATCTCCCCTAACGGCAAAGCTTAGAACGTTGGAATCAGGAGAGTATTTTGCTTCGACATATACAAGGCAAGATTTTTTCAGCTGGCGTCCAGAGTTTGAAAAATATTTCATATTTTTGCGAGTTTTGTCATTTTTTCGCTCATAAGTTACTGATGATAAAAGAAATATTAATGAAAGAAGCCAATGACTTCAAAAAGACACGTTTCAAAATGAAGAAAAGAAAGACGCAGTGAAGAAGTGTATGGCAAATTTTGATTAGTCTTGCTAGATAAAGTCCTTGTGTTTTTATTACCAAAGACCTTAACAACAGGACGTTAACCTATAGAAGTAACCACGGCAAAGTGGAGAATCTCCTGGTTTCAAGAAAAGATTACATAGACTATCCATCAGCTGCGGTATACACATATGAAGATTTTATAAACTTTTTACTACTTTTTACTACTTTCAAATATTTCCTATACGAGAAGAACGATTGTAAATTTAATGGATGCATGAAATAAAAAATCGTTTATCATTATTTTTATCTACCAAAGCTTTGCACCTTATGTCATGAAACATAATGAAGTGCTAGAAAATGTTGGAACAAACGGATACTACTTTGAAAAGAAAATATGTCAAATTTACTGAAGCAATTCGCATATTAATTTCACTTAAATTAGATGGGATACCGACCGTCTTTTCACTCAGGGCAAACTAAACTTAAGAAGCCTTACTAACTGTTAACTTGAGAAGCCTTATAGGCCGTTAAATCTTGCATTAAAGTGACTTGTAAATAAAAAGGATTAAGCTCTAACTAAAATGCTCAGATTTCAAGTATCTTGAAAGATCACTGATAAACTTTGTTGTTTTGGTAATGATCGCTCGTAAAAAAATGTATAATACGGTAATTTAGCGACTTTCTTTAATTGACATTGAACATTACACATTAATAAAAGAACGTTACACTTAATAAAAAACGCTTTTCGTCTATGAGGAAAAATGCTTCTTGAGAAATTTTGATATGTGATAATGTGAACAAATCGAACAATATTCTTGACATTCTATTTCGGGTTGAGGAATAACCCCCCCCCCCAGCGAAAATAAGGTGAGCCGAACGCCCACATTAAATTTTGAAGGAGGTACATGTAGTTTTAAATTTTAAATTTGGTAAAGTTTCCATGTCAACTTCAAAAGTTATGGGGGTATTGTCAACATGATTTATAACAGTTTTTATGTACTCATAGACAATTACACCCTGAAAAGTAAATCTAATAATTTTTGATTGTTAAAAGCAATAGATTTCATACTTTCACAAAACATTCACGTCATGACGTCTTTTTTTGGATTGTTGGCGTTTTTGGTGTCAGTTACGCCCATAAAAACGGTTGATGGCAGGGGCGGATACAGGAAATTTAGGCACGTATGGGAAATCGAGCGAGCGGAGCGAGCGAGAAAATTTTGAGCAGGGGGTGTGGGGGCGCCTTGCCCCCCATCGGGAGTCTTAGGGGCTGTGCCCCCTACGAAAATTTTTGGCTTTAAAAAGCTTATAGATTGGCTTAAAATATATTCAAATTTCCAAACTTACTGAGTTACACTTTTGTGGAGCAATAACAAGCGCCGTTTCACCGCACGCTTCGCTGTAAACACGGATGGGCGAGAAAAAGGATCTGACTGCGTTCACGGCATTTTCGCCACAAAACCGCGTAGGAAAAGAAACTTGGGTACAAATGTTTTGAATGTTTTGATCACGTGAATTTGGAAGCGGGGCTCTATTTTTTGATATCGAAAGTACACA
>JAUBWS010062333.1:0-15258 GCA_032270445.1 Darlingtonia californica | reverse complement strand
GTGTACAAAAACAAAGAAACCAAAAACAAAAAAATGAATTCAACCTTCTGTCGCTTCTACATGTTTTACAAAAATATATATATTATTTTTGTTATTTTCAAACATGTCATGATGAAGTTACTTGTTAGGTGTTTGCAACCGAAGCGGCTAACGTGCGTTCGAGGGCCAGAAGCGAACCAACCTTAACGGACGGAAGCCCCGGATGACTTATTTCAATGATAACATAATTCGTTCACGAATCTGCGAATTTGCAAAAATAAAAACTGTAAATTAATCCTTTTTGCAAAAATCACGAAAATAAAAATACAACATGTATGATTTTTAAAATCGCCAGATTTTTGGCCTGCAATATTTTCTGCCTATAAGGTGTAATGGTAGTTGAATCAAGAGTCAGTCCAAAGTATTAGACATAAAACATATGAGTCAAGCTATAAAAGTGTGAAATGTTTGTGTCAAAAATTTCTTTTGAAACAGGTGTTAAGTTTGATTGGGACATCCCATAGAACCATATAAAGCTGAAGGAAGTATTATCTAACAAAACAATGGTAAGAATCATTAATTTAACTTTCATAGTTGGGGCCATGGTGTGTAAGATATGATCCATGCAAGTTCGATGAAGGATGTGAAGATCGATGCCATGGACACGAGTGTGTACCCCGACAACGTAAGTAAGCAAAAGTTTGAGCTGATAAAAAGTTGGGAGTGACCAAGAACATTCAAAAACGAGCTGGAGTGAGCACGACTTATTTCCCTTTGTTTTATGTCTATACACGCGATTAGCAAAGCTTCATTTTCTTAGAAAAAAACTTAAAAAAATATTATGCACTCAATAAAAATCAGTAATTAAACTTGTTTCCAATTTTTTCTGATACACTGTATAACTTATGTTAAAGTTCATGTCAATACCTTTTGTCTGTCAAAAGTTATGAGTTATCAAATGTTTTATATATTTACAATGAAATAGGCTACATTTCTCAATTATTGAGGAGAATTACGTAAGTTCTGTTAGGTGTACCTCAAGGTTCTGTCCTTGGACTAATTTTTCATAAATGACTTGCTATTCTCAACCAAGGAAAACCTTTGCAATTTTGCAGATGATAATACGCTTTATGTTTGCGGATATGAACATACAAATGTCCTCCACTGAATTAACGAAGAACTCAAAAACGTTGTAAGCTGGTTTCATAATAACGGCATGATTGCAAATCCTGGAAAATTCCAGGCCATTTTCCTAGGTTGCAAAAATAACAATGTCAGTATTGATCTAGGTAATACACAAATTGCCAGCTCAAATTCAGTTAAGCTTCTTGGTATAACTTTGGATGACGAGTTAAGCTTCCATCCTCATGTCATTTCTCCTTGTAAGTAAGCGTCTATGAAAACTAAGGCTTTATGCAGAATAAGGAGTTTTCTGTCACAAAAACAAGTTGACTATTTTTTTTAATGCCTACATAATGTCACCGTTCAATTACTGCCCCCTGATATGGATGTTCTGTTGTAAACAGGCTCATAACCTGATTAAGTCGACCCATCATAAAGGACTTTGTGTCAGATTCAACTCCTTCTCAAGCCCTTTAGAAGAGCTTTTAGCTCGATCAAATAGCAACGATATCCATGTCAACAACCTGCAGTTATTAATAATTGAAATTTATAAACCTTTAAACCGCATGAACCCTGAGTTTATGTGGGATTCTTTTAATTTTAAAAGTGATTCTTATAACCTTAGACAAGGCGTACGACTTACTGTTCCCCGTGCAAGTTCAACCAAAGCTGTGAATTCTTGTGATTTTCGCGCAACCCTTGCTTTGAACCACTTACCACCAACAATAAAGGTCATCAAACCCTTGCATAAGTTTAAGGAATCGCTGAAAAATTGCAAAATATACTGCAATTGCAAAAATTGCATTTAATTTTTAATGTTTTTATATAGTTTTTAACTTTGCTGGACTTGATTAGTAAAAAGTTTTTCATCCAATTTTAAATAAAGAATAAATAAAATAAAGAAAAAGTAAGCAAGAAAACATCTAAACTTTTGTAAAAAAAGTCCGAATTTTCAAGGTCGTAGAATTCTTCGTTAAAAAAATATTTTCTATAATATCAGGCTGTAGGCCTTCTCTTCTATTGTACAAAAGATATTGTAAAATTATTTGATGTTTATTTTAGAACTAAAACAAAAACCGTGCGTATTCCCATTTACATTCAAAGGAATTGAATACAATTCATGTGCCAAAGATCACTATAATTCCATATATTGGTGTTCTTATGACTCAGAATATAAAGGTGGATGGCGTATCTGTTAATATGGTAAGAATAATTTTTTATGGGATTATAGGTGGTCTACCCGATAAACCTTTGTTCCTTTAATCTATCTGATATACCGCTTCCGGATTTTTTGTCTAACACCTGGTTATATAGAAATCTAAAAACACTATAAATAAATTTGCTGACGTCGATAAAAAGTTTTAAAATTATTCTTTTTAGCTTCTAAATTTTGACGAAAAATTATACAAGGAAAGTATCCGGAAGAAAACGAAATTATGAAAGTTACAAAGAATCATATTCAAAATACAAAATACACTTTTTTTATAAAAAACATATTCTTTTAAAATAAAAAGTTTGTACAGTGTAACTGAAAAGGTGGCCCTGAGTTTGCATAAATATATCTTTCAAACTATTTTTTAATTTTTTATTCTAATGATCTAATATGTAAAACATACATAAACTTCATAAGCCAAACAGATACAAAGTCATAAACAATCAAATGTGAATCTTACTCATTTTGAAATAGAATTTATTTCATTTAATAAAAAAATTTGAAACTCTACTCATGTTATTTCAAATAAATAGTACTAGTAGAATTTTTTTTCAAATCATCTAAAAATTCTTAATTTGGCATTTGAATGTCTCATTAATATTTTTTTTCACCATTACATTATTTTAGACAACTTGCGATCGTTCAAGCAGGAGTTCACCACCACATGGTTTATCAAATAATTTAATTGACGGAAAAATTCAAATTCCATATACCCGTAAACAAGCTGTAAATAAAAGAAAAAAGCCATCCCAGTATTCGCACCGTATTGTTTATAATTGTAAAACTAGGTCTAGATTTATGGCACCGAGCATCTTTGTTAAGTAGAATAAATGTTCATGACAGGGAATTCAAGGAAGCAATGAAATTTTGAGAATTTGCGTTAAACCCAATCCAAAGAAACGACAATGGATTAAGACATAATTCAATCGTACAGTCACTAAGGATTTTGTACTCTTCCATATTCGAAGACGTTTTTGTCAAGACAGATTAAGCTGTCCAGAAAAGTTTTGATGATAAAAAACACAACTGAAACCGCATGAACCAACACTGGGGGTATGGATGATCTTGATGAAAAAATCTTTATCTTTCCTTGTAAAAAAAAAGAAAAAGAAATGACGAGCGCTGAGAATTGACGAGGAGGAGTTAATAAGCCACCGAATATTTATTATAAATTATCGTTTTCGGGCACATTTTATATGAATGAAAACTGTCTATGTTTGACAAAATGATTGACTTGCCTTTTCTTAAACAGAATTATGAAATATCACGGTCTGGAGGTCTTTTGTTCAATCTATTGTTAGTATTTTAAGTTTGAACCCAAAAAGTAATTTTTCTTTTGCTTACTTTTTATTCACGTGTCTCGAAAATTGAGCAAAAGAAAAATTTGCCACAAATTGGCCCCGCCGCCATTTTGAAATGATGATGGCATCAAAAAAAAAATTCTTTTTCGGCATGATTCTTTTAATTAAAATTAAACAATATGTGAAAGTTTCAAGTTATTATTATTATTATTCTATCAAAAGTTATTAGTAGTTGAAGCTCCGACCATTTTGTATTGGATCAGGTTGTAAATTGACACCTTGTGTTACATAATTATGCATAATTAATGAGGTGTTTGAGATAATTACTCAATTTTTTAGGAAATATGCCTACCATAATTATTCTAATTTAACGCGCCAGTAAAAATAATTATTTTGACCAGCCCGCGAAAATAATTGGAGGCATAAAAATACCAAATTTTGAACACCACGAATCCGCGTTAATAATTAGAGGCAACTAAATTTATCCGTGCAAAATAAGAAACATCTTTTGACTTTTATTTTTATTTTTACAAATTCACTTGCTATTTCTTCTTCTTGTTTTTTCCCATTTTTTATGTCTTTCTTTGAATCATTATACTCCTTAAGACATTTGCAACGAAGCCTGGTAACTTTGAATGCGCTTTCGAGTTGGTTGATTTGAAAGTATAAAGGGCTGGCAGTTCCATCCCTCCTTGAGGAAAGTCTCTAGAAAATTGTCTCTTGTCAGTTATTTTTACAAGATTCGCACCGCCATTCTTTACGTAAAAATAATGTAATGTAATGTAATCGATAGTTTTACTTCATCAGAGGCTGAAGATGATGAAGAAGATGTTCCTTTTGCTTAATCTTTTTATCGAAATATATTTTAAATCAAATTAATTTATATTCTTAAATCAAAACCAGTGCTTATTTTGTCTAAAAATTTCCGATCCGCGTTATATTTTGGGCAAATAAAATATGCCAAATTTTCGATCCGCGTTGATAATTGGATGTGATTAATTACAAGCTTTTGGCGGTTTTAAATTCTTGATGATCTAGCCTGCACGATACTCTACAAACTGTTGACCACGGAGAAAACCAGCTTTCTGTACCGCTACAGACTGTTTTACATCACTCTTCAAAATATATGGATTTTTATTTTCCAGGAAGGTAACATTTCGAAAGATCTGCAAGTCAGGCTATCTGATACAGACTGATGACAATGAATCAATTACAAGCGAAATATTTCCACCTACACTTAAATAAGGCAATACTCGAGTATATGCAAAGCATTGACCATGACCATGAATATAATATTCGCTCTATTATACCCATGTTAATATGTGACGGTCTATGGGAAAAGAGGACTTTGACATTTTTACCACGATCATACTCCACCCACTGGCAAAATCACTAAAAAACGTCTGAGGACGAGATCATTTCTAGATGCATTCCTCCGCAGACGTTTTTTCAAGATTTTGAGAGGGAAACAAGTAAATTATGGTTTGCTTTTATGTCCTCTTTTCCCATAGACTGTCACATATCCATATGTTTAGACATATTCTAAGCTGATAAATTTTATATTACCAATCCTAAGTCTGCTATTCACTGCGGTTTATTGTTCTATTCGCAAATATTTTGATTATCTTGAATTCAGTATATTAATTTCTCTCTCTAATTCGAATCTTCACCCTTCAAACCTGAAACTTTGAACAAGAGAGACTTTCTACTATTCGAATCTCTCTATAATTCGAACAAAAGTTTCCCCCTTTGGGATTCGAATTAGAGAGAGTCAACTGTATCTTATCGAGGAAACATCGCGCAGAATTATGTTGGCAAAGACTGACGTCAAAATTTTTAATTTTAGTCCTTTGCTCAAACGAAAAATATTTTGAATTTGAATTGGCGAAAATGACTTAATTTTTTGAAGATAACTAAAATTTTCCTAAACAAAATTTCCATCGGTTTTATTTCCCCCGACTAGTAACTCTTTTTAACTTTTTAAACCTGACATAAAATCCTTAAATCGCATACTTATTGGACTTTACAAGAACAATATTTGATCATGGAAAAACATACCGTAAGGAAGATTTTAAACGCATTATTTTTATTCTTTGTTATTGAAATTTAGATGAAATAGACAAAGTGGATAAATTTTAACCGAACGACGAAACTATCACCCGATTTCCTGATAAGGCATTCTCTTACAAGCTTACTTATATAATTATTTCGCAAGCAAGCTTTAAAATGATTTTCAAATCAGCATTCAACGAACATCAATATGAACCGAGTAAACATAAGCTTAACTTCGTTCCCAGGGATTATTTTTTTTTGCCTTTCGCTGATGACGTGGACAGAAAACGCAAAAAGAAGCCATGGTGGCGAGGTTGGCTTAAAAGTATCACTTTAATCAGATTTGAAATATTCGCACCATAAAACTGTTAGGAAATTTAAATCAACTTTAACATTTTCTCAATAAGGAGCATAATATATTTGCTTTAACGTTAATTTCAACCTCAGCCCTAGGATTTTATTTTCGTTTTTTGTATGCTTTCACGGCACCATCTAAACATAAAAAGACCGTAAAGAGGCCCTGGGAACTAGGGTGCGTGGGTATAACAACCGATGTCACATAGACGTCAAACAATGTCTTCTGTCTGGCTTCGGAAAAAGTTATTCTTATCATTAAAATTCATATAGTGTAAACTTAGATTTAACTTGTCATAGAAAAAATGTATTATAGAAGGTAATATTGATTTTGTGTAGTAGAGTATATAGTTTGTAACATACGGGGCATGATTTAAATGTTAGATGATAGCCGGTGTAATATAAACCTTTGCCAGGGGGTGTAGTAAAGGTAGTTTCCTGTCCATTAAAGGGCGCCTGTAAATGGATTCGATTATTTTCACACTTTGTCAAAAATTTTGACGCTCTTAAATGCCTAATATTTCTAAAGTTTAACTTTTTTGATTGAAAATTATGCTTGAGGCATCTTTCCAAACACCCATAGATGCGACCCGGAGGAAAGATTTCTTAGCGACTGTAAAGTTAAAAAGGAATATTCAATATCAAAACTTTATTCTATCCATTTAAAAGTCAGGAAAAAACAACTATATCTGAAGGTAAGATTTGGAAAAAACCTTTTGTGACAACCCTTTACAAGAAATTTCGGACAGCCCGACGATTCGTTTCGGGAACTTCAGACATACAACTACATGATAATAGGTCTGAATTATCAAGTTTCACCACTCCAGATGATAGACTAGTAATCTTTTATTTGCCAAACTTAGAAATTCACCACTCGTGTATTCATCAGCCAAAATGTGTTTTTCTCAATAATGATTTGAACAAACTTCCTCGCATTTTATATAAAACAATTTTGCAAGATTGCACATAAATGAATGAAATTTGGCCTTGATTGTAGATGGCTAGAAAACGTTTATAGTCCTCACTCTTTTACACTAAAGACAAAATAAAAGACACATAGATATAAAAGAAAAATAGTTAAACGCTTTCGTCCTTCGGCTCTACTACAAGTCTGGTCTGTTATATTATCATAACAACAATTCAGTGCACACATGCATTCACCTTAAATAGACAAATTTCGAGACCTTAAAAGAAATTTCACTTGGCAGTGAAACAGTCTTCCCCTGATTCTTACTGGCTTGTAGAAAAAATTCCTTAATTCACAGACTCTCCGTGGTTGTGGGTGTGATTTTGTTTGCTACTTTTTGGAAGATTACATGCGAGTGAAAATGCCACTCCTTTGAATTTTTCTGTACTTTATTCTAAATCTTTTTCGATTTTGTAAGTTTTCTGTAGTGTAAATTTAGAGGCAGCTTACATGAGAATTACATTTCGGGCGAAATGAAACCTATTTTAGGAGTGACGACTCTGAAAAACCCTAAATTAGATTCTGAAAAAAAATATAACAGGGTCAAAATTTGAAAACGTCAGCTTTTAGTTCACATCAAAAAGAATTCTTTCATTAAAAATTTATGTAACTCGGACTATTCTAACCACCCCCCCCCCCCCCTTTCTACTTCTTTTTCGGACTTAAGAGTAAGTGGCTACAGTTAATGGCAATGTTAAAAAATTTAATTTAATTTTGCTTGAAACGAAATTCTCATGTAAACGAAGCGAGTCTTGGAGTGTGCAGTAGTACCATCTCCAAATAATTATTTTCGCGCGTATTAATTTCCGCGCTATGTCAAATGTTCTTTATTTCGCATGTACTATCTTTTACGCATGACTCAATCTTCTTTTTCAATGAAAGTGCAAAAGGTAGCTTATTATTGGGGAAAAATGCAAGTATTTTTTGAAAAATATTACCATATATGAAGTCATGGCATAAGAACGGTACTAATGTTTGCACCACCTTGTTTGCGCGTAATTTTCTTACTAATCTTCGCGCATTTTTTATTTTTTGCGTGAATTAGTTTCTGATTACCTTTAAAGTATGCTAATATGTATTGTATTTCGTATTTAATGTTTTAATACTCAAAAATGTAAAGATAAAGAAAAGCGGTATCTATTTTTGCGATTAATCGACAGACAAATAATCGTATTTCGGGATGGGAATCTTCCGAGGCTTCTGCCCGTCAACATAAATTTCCTTATATATCAACTGTAAAGAGAGCTGTTTTGAGTTTAACAAAATGCTCGATCCTACTCGCGAAAGTTTTTCTAATTATAGGAGAACAAACACCAACTATAAGATGGGAGTTTTGCAGGTTCCAACTTGATATTTAAAAAAAACAGTAAATAATTGATTTATTCATTGATTGCTATAAATGGGATATTTATCGAAATACATAAATATGAATTGAAAAAATTGTACTGTTCATTGTCTATTTAACAAATAAACAAGTAAAAATTGTAAAAATTATAACGTTTAAAATAAATAGTAGAAATGTTGTTAATAACCAGAATTTGGCGGCACTTGTCCTGTAAGAATTTTTCAGCATTTTATAAACCTGAAATAAATTGGGAAAGTAAATAAATTGGAATGATATAACATATGCAGTAAAACTACAGTATACTTTCGATAAATGACACTGAAGGGGGCCAAGCACGACTACAAAGGGAAGGGATAGAAAATGTCACGAACTAGCGAATGCCTCAGTTATCCAAAGACTCTTCCCAGAAGAAAATGTCATGAATTAGCGAATGCCTCAGTTATCCAAATATTTTTCCCAGGAGTTACCCTATGAAGAGAATGTTGTTATAGTAGTTAGTATGAGGTGACACTCGTTCCTCACTGGGTATAAGACCGACACAGGCACGAACAAATCCGTGGGTAATTGGTGAAGAAATCGAGCTTCAAACTCATATGTGAACGTCTGTGGAGGAGTGCATTTCTATTTAAGCGACACGCAAATACTTAAATAGAAATGACCTTCTCCGCAGACGTTTTGATCATGATGGTTTTGGGAGATAAACAAGTAAATTATGTAAGTTAAAAACACGCCAACACCCGCTATGCTTAGCAAGATCCAAAGTAAAAAACAGAGATTCGAATATCTTACCGTTTCATCAAGATTCCGGGTGAACGAGTCAAACGAAAAATTTCTTTTGACTCGTTTAACACCGTTTTCTCCCAGATTTTCACCTAAATTTTCATTTTCTACAAAACACATCATTTTGGCACCAAATTGATCAGCATTAGGCTCACACAGATAACCAGTAACCTAGATGGAATAAATCGATCAATTTTAGGGAAGGAAGAGGGTTATAGAACCTTTATACAGGCAATGCATCGAATAAACACCCTCTCCTTATAAATAAACTCTGCTCCAATAAGCGCCCCATAAAAACTGAAAACTGCACACATATAGTTGTTCATTATAAGCTCTGTTACAACTCTGTTTTCAAACTAGTATCAGGGAGAAAACCCCCTTGTACCATCTGAAAGCTCTCAAAAAACAAGTATAGCCAAGGTCTGTCCTCATTTAGATATGTTCATCTCTAAAGTTGGCAAGCTAATGCGGTATGTTTACTTAATAAGCCAGATTTATCAACGTTTGAGAGTCTAAACATTACTCGTCAAACACTAAAACTAGTAGTTTTCAGTCACTTGTGGCTGCTTAGAGCCAATTTTGAAAAACTAAAACCCAATAATCTTTGGTTTTAGCCATTGTACTTCAATCAAAAACTAAAGAACATTACAAAGTAGGTACGTAACTAAAGTCAAATTAAGTTCAGCTAAGTTAAAAGACCAAAATTATAATTCTCAGGCTTTCCAGGTTAAGTACATTAAAACAGATACTTTCTAAATTTTACAAGATTTCGAGATTTTCTAGGTATTGTGATTTTAGAAGAAATAATCTCTCTGAAGTAGATTTGACGATTTTCGAGTTTTCTACTTTTTTCGATTAAAATGTTTTTCCCGCAAAACGCGAGACTTTAAAACTTTCCCGTTTAAAAGAAAAATTCTTTTGGTTTTAGAAGCAAAGCAGTCTATGTAACGAGCTGTCCAAAAATAATTTATTCGGAGGTATTTTCACGCAGAGAAAATTTTGTGCAATCGGCCCAATTGGCTTGAAATCACCAAATCAAATGCCCTCAAACTAATTAGTCTGCTCTGTAAAATTTGGTTATTTCCTAAATTGTCCAATTGTTGTATGAAAATACACAGAATTGTCCCTTTGTTGTATCAAAATACACTAAATTGTGAAACTTAAGTTCTTGCCAGAATACTTCCAACTGAGGTAATTCAAAATTGACGAATTTTTCGCTAGCTACTTGCTTGTCCTCAATTCTTGTTTAGATGTATCAGGTCCTGTTTTAGAAGAATAGTACGTCAGAATTTCGGACGCTGCTTTCTTCTTAAAGAAAAGTTTCATTTTATCTTAAAACTGGCTACTACGTAAGGGTGCTGATTGGTTATAAGTGCACTTTTACTTCTGAAAATGCCCTTTTTCTGTTTACGGACGCTGCCTTTATTTTCTCAAATAGGGCCTGTGTATAGCTAAAATGTTGTTCCGAACATTTTTTGTATCAAACCCTTAGTTGTCTGACCTCCATTGTTTGTAAAAAAATATACATGAGACATACCTGGTGTTTCACTGTCTCCAACGGACCTCCGCTGTTACAAGCGATGACCGGGCATCTCATAAACATCGCTTCAACCGGTACTATTCCAAAATGTTCATTACTCGGTGTGTACAATAAACATGTAGCTTGTCTCAACAGCACAATCTTCTCTTCGTCGCTAAACGATCGCATGAAGGTGATGTGATCTTTGACCCCTAGTTGGATCGATAGATTTTCAAGTTCCATATAATGTTCTTTGTTCTCCTCCACACGTTCGTCATAACCACCTGCGAAGAAGAACAAGACAATAATTTTATTTTCAGCCGTCTGATGTCTTACGTAGTACATTAAATCCAAGCGACAAGTGAAATTACAATGATCTTTGCTTATTAACATCCAGGAAAATAAGAAAAGAGGTAAATCCGAGATTAATTTCAGCATGACTAACCTCATACCTTAACGGCTTGTAATTTAATTGGGCTAAATTATTTGTCGGCCAAAAGTGATGTAATCTTTTATTCTGATTCTGATTTTGACATTAATATTATACGAATTATTCATGCGCCAAAGGTTACGTCGCCTAGGGCAGACTTCTTTTTGGTCGTCAAGGCAAGTTATGGCAGCCGACCATTAAACGAAATAATACAAGGCCAGATAATTACAATAATACATTTATTGGGAGTCGGAGTCAAAACGAGGAAGAGCATGCTAAACAATCACGAAATTGCACGAAAACACCAATTTGTAATTAAAAATGTAAACTTTTAAAACAATTTCAAACTAACCTGCCATTATCAAATGAACTTTTTTCCATTCGCTCGAAGAACACTTATCTTTAACGTATTTCAGTGCAGTGATAGCAAGCGCAAGGTTCTTCTTTCTCTCGTAGCGGTTGATAGACAAAAACTTTGCTGTTCGGCCATTCGGTAAGATATCTTTTAACACATCGTTCTGATTTTCCGTGCTAATATCTTTTTCGAACGCCGAAAAATTCAAACTTGGGTACAATACAACCGGTGTGACGTCATTGAGTGACGTAAACGTGTCACGAAAGATGTGCGCCGTAAATTTGCTATTTACGAGGATTGTATCCGCCAGCCCTGTCATGAAATGAAAACGATAAAAACTCGAGGCTGTTCGAAAGAATACGTTGTAACAAAGTGTAATGTGTAAGTAAGAAAGTGTAATGTGTAGTGTAATGTAATCGGTAGTTTTACGTCATCAGGGGCTTCCATCCATTCAGGTTGGTTCTTCTGCCCCTCGGACGCACTAGCCGCTTCGGTTTGAAACACCTGAACTTCAACATTAACGACTTTGCGATAACCTGTGAAATTGGGAGTGAGAGCTCACTTCACCACAGATGTCCCAATGGCCGGTTTGTACTCAAAACCACCATTCGTGAAAGAAATTCACACATAATACTGTTTATAAAGTTTTGAAGAAGTAAAATATTTCGTTGGACAAAATTTTCGTCACTTTTGTCTAATATTTTTTGTCCGATAAATTCCGTAACTTTTAACTGTAGAATATTTAAATACCAACAATGGAAAAAAATTGCAAATCACACTGCTAAAATGTACATTGATTTAATCAATCATAATTTCAAGTAAGTTTACGCAAACTTTACTGATAATTTAAGAATGCTGTGGAGAAAAACTCGACACTCACCCGTTGTATATTCTTCAAGCCAATCCAAAGGAAATCTGTACAGCTTTTTTAACAATGATTTTCGCTGAGTCAGCAACATGTCAGGAAAATGGCAATAAAACAGAATCTTGGCACTTTTACAAAAGCGAAGGACGGGAATACAGGCTGAAACTTGATCACAGACTATAACGTCGGGGGTGAAATCTGCAAAAAGCGCCATATAAAACGCCACGTAGATCATCCTTATATACGCCCAAAATGCGAAAAGTCTTTTAAATGTATGTCTAGGCAACCAATCACCAATGGCAACAACTTTTAACGTTCCGTCAGCCGTTTCTTTAAAACAATGCGATGGGTCATGATGTGATGTGTAGAGTATGACTCGATGTCCCTGCTTTTGTAAAGCAAGAGCAGCATCACAAACGAGTCTTTCCGCACCGCCGATACCAAGGTCGGGATGAATGAAGGAGACTTTCAGTTTCCTTTTAGACATGGTTGATCCAATTTTTTCATGTTATATATCAATAATATATCTCGTCCTAAAGAAAGTACAATAGGACATTAAAATATGACGTCAGCAACTAAAGAGTTGAGCAAAACATCTCGAAACCTTTTACTAAACATTGCTCAAAATTTTTCGAGAGTCGACTCACTTTAGCGGAATTTTATGCCGGTTTGTCCAGGGCAACCAGGAGGCAGAAAACAAATTATTAAGAAATATTTCACGGAAAAATAAATTCTTTAGGTCTTGAGGTATGCCTATGCTGTTTTGTAGATCATATGATCAGAGAATGTGCAAAAAAGAGTTACCTTGTACCAGACAGTCGATTAGGATTTTGTTAGGATGGAAACAACCCCATAAAATGATTTTCCACTAATAACGAACAAACAGACAAGAACATTGTGCAACTTTATGGAAGGCTATGTGAGTATCCTAAAAGACCATATCAATTCTAGTCGTTGATAAAAAAAATTGTTTTAAGTCTGTTTTCTACATGTACAAAACAGTAAAACTAAGATCTCAGGAGGATTAATTTTCGCGAGGATTTTGTTTTGATAACGATGAATTTGGGTCTTTCATTGGGATTTAATTTCGCCTCAGTTGGCGCGTAATTACGAAATGTTTTGTTTGTTTTGATTCCTCTCTTGATGACGGCCTGAATATTACATTATATAGGTTGGTTTCGCGCTAAGACGTAACGTTTTGCCACCCGTCATTTGAGGAACCAAAATAAACAAAACATTACGTAGTCTTTTCAGCACACAGCGAAACGGAAATTTCTCGCGCGAATAAACTTCACAGAAAACACCAACATCCGTGAAAATTAATCCAATAAAGCTATAACACACTGTACACAAAACACAAAATTCTATAAAAACAAAAGAAACATAAATGCCCTACGTAATATTTTATCAACATGTTTGAAAAGAAGTCGAAAACAAATGAAACTTTTCAGAATTATCGGTATTTTTGCTTTCGATTTAGTTCAATTGAGACTAAATATACACATTTATGAATTCCATAATGGCAGACTGTAAACCAACCAGACCGTTTTCATTTCCGTTGTAATATCAAAGCATTGTTTTCAAATCGACAGCTAATCAAATATGTGCCTTTCTTCGAGTCATTCACTCATTGGACGCAAACAATTTATCACATAACCAATCAAAGCAGCTGTTTTTCTCCAAGAGATGCGTTCATTGGTTAAAAAGCAAATAGTTACGTCAGCATCATTCAAACAGGTTGCTACTTGTTCATTCCCTTCATGACAGCAACAAAGATGGGTGATTCGATGATAGCTTTGAAAGAAACATTGATAGATGGTGCTTTAGTCAAATCAAACCATTTACACTCGATTTCTTCAAAACGTGGTGGTGTCTCTTCTTCATGGTGCGGATTTGCTGCTTCTAGTTTCTGATCTTCTTCTTCTTCTTCGTCTTGGTTTTGGACTTGTGAGCCTGCTGGTAAATCAGGGTAAAATATACATCACACATTTCATACAACCATATGACTTGTGCTCCGCTTCAATGATATTTGAATTAATTAACGAAATCATCTCTGTAACATAATGTCGCCCGTAGGACTAAGGCTTAAATGGTTTGTAAAGCCGAGCTGTTTCATTTAGTATATTGATCCCCTTCAAAAACCTCTGATTAAATGCTTAAATACCAGAGTCAAATCTCAATCTTAATATGCTTATAGACGTGATGCTTATTAAAAAAAAAAAAAGATTGAGGGTTTTAAACCTGAAGCTGACATATAACTTTTATTATTCTTAAGAATGATGTTTCAAATCTGACATAACTTTCCCCAAATGACAAAACTTTTACCAAATGAAACTTAAAAGTTCTTTTAGCTTTTGCAAGATGATATTTATTAATATAAAAAATTCGTCAATTTTAACCAAGGAAGTCAATGATCACCGAATAAAGTAAGACGTTTCCCGAAGTCATTTGTTTTAAACAGGCTTGCTTAATTTCTATGAAGAATCTCATGCCGAAGAGGTCCCAGAATTTGTACAATGGTTTAGTTTAGTTTAAAGAACTTTGAAGAAATTAAATATAATTGATGTAACAGCTTTAACCCTATTCAGTATGGGCTTTTTGAGGCTCTCTAAATATGGGGGGGGGGGGGCATATGGTCCCCCCTAATTATCTTGACAACTAAGCATGCTGCAATCACAAAATTTGGTAGGGAGGTACCACTCCATAATAGTAGTAAGAAAATCATATTAAATTCAAAATGGCTATCATTGGTGTTCGATGACGTCATCACAAGGCGTCAAAACGGCAAAAATGTATGTATAACTTTAGAAAGTTGTATCTGCTGATCTTGATTTTTGAACAGCCAAAAGGATTGTCTTTCGTAGGTTACACATCAGATTTAAAAAAAAGTTAGTCCTGGACCAGTATAGCGCGCCAAAATTGTCAAAAATATATTTTTCTTATTTTGCGCGCCATTTTGAATTTGTGACGTCATTA
>JAUBWS010062322.1:0-15259 GCA_032270445.1 Darlingtonia californica | reverse complement strand
TATCTTTTATTCTTTTCATTTTTCTTTTGTGTGCTGTTGATAAAATCTTCCTTTGCCAATGAGGATAAATGTGCAAAGTGAGCAAGTGTGTTCAAGAGTGAGAGTGTGCCATTCAGACAATTAGTAGCTCTATGTAATCTCTTTCCCTTGTTTATTTTGCAATTGAAATATGTTAAGACAGCCATGTGAGAAGATCAATAGTCTAAATTAAAAGAAAACTGAAATTAAAATGATCTCATATAGTATTGTGTATCTTAATTTTAATTAAGATTTGTTGTTCAGCACTCATGAAGTTGCTTGTTTTTTTCATATATACATAAAACTGATGTAACATTTTCAAAGAGCTACAGCACTTTGCACTTTTAGATGTTAACTAATTATTTTAAACCAACTGGTAAAAAAAGAAAAGAAACAAATGAATCTAATGAAATCGCTCAGAAAAAGAAAAATAAGAAACGTAACAATCTTGTTGGTTTTGGCAAGGATGAAGAAACGTTAAAGAGGATCGAAAACATGAAAACACATCCACCAGCTGGCGTCATTTCACAAAAGTGAAAGTTAAACTTAATAAAGGTTTGGAGTTACAATGAACGAAAATATAGGGAAACATTTCTTATACCTTTTGGCATGATAAAAGCACTTGAAAGGTTATATTCAAATAAAAAGATCTATCACTCATACCAAGTTCTACCAGAGAATGTCAAGCTAGAGTTAGCTTTAACAGCAGATGAATATGAAAAAGATAAAATGAAGCTTGTTGTCAGCCACAAAGGCAATCAAGGGGTGAAGAACTTTCACTATGTCTGCTGTACAATTTGCCACAAAGATAAAATACCTGCAGTATTGGAGAAATACAAGGATAGACTTCCAGATAGTCCTAAAATAAAAGATTTATTGAAGCAATGGGACACTCTCGAAATTGGAGATAGCCTACTTGATTTAGCTGGTTGCCTGATACCAGATGAGAAACATGTTAATGCAGCCCCGAATGTAAGGCGTTTCATCATAAGACCGATCGAGCACTCAGTTTTCCATACAAAACCATCATCTTCTAAGGGTACAGAACCAACTACCAATGTCAAAACAAATAAACTTGTTGTGAATGAAAAGGGAGACATAAGGACTGAACAATTCATTACGTCAACTTCTAATGACAAGTCCGCGAGTGTTACTTTGAAAAATAACCATCAATTGAAGATGATTCATATTGGGAGCCTGCTTGACCTTAACATAAACTTGACAGAGCCTTAAAAGATCGATCAGACAAATGGTCTAAACGATTCTGTTTAAAGACTGTCCACACAGGAGTCAACAAACTTACATCAAATAATGCAACAATTGAATTCTATGAGACTGTTATGGAAGGTGTGCGTGAATACCACTCTACTGTTCCCTCTGATGTTGAAATCAATAACCGAAAAATTGCACCACCTGCCAAAGTAGCACTGAACAAAGATAATTTGTTGGAAATCTTTATAATGATGTTAGGAGTTATTATGGAAAGTTTTACTGTGTATGCCATGATGGGATCCAGAAATTTTCAAAGGAGTTAAATGGGGCATTTGTGAGAACATTGACCACAACATCAAAACCAAGCATTATTTCAAACGTACCATGGTCTTTGACGGAAATTCCTGGAGGGTCATTAAATGCAGAAAAGCTTGTAACACACTTGATCAATTTGATTAATAACATTCGTCCTGTCAAGGAAAATGCTTATCTTGCTGTTCTTGAGCATTTTCAAATCAATTAGCAGAACTAAGCTTCGTTGGTCTTGTTCCACCACCGTATTTTAAGTGTTGCATATTGTTAAAAATTGAAGACAAGGCCATTCAGCTAAAAGTAGAGGACTGGCCAGTGGTTATTATTGCTGATGGGTGTTCAACCAATATTGCAGCAGGAAACCAATTAACATAATACTTAGAGACACTTCTTGACATCCACATTAAGATGTGTAGTCCATGCTGCAGATGGTTCTGTAAAGCGCATGACAAATTCTAAAACAATGAACTTTCAAGAACTATCTGATCTAATTCCAGCCATAAGAGCTATATTACGTCACTTCCAACTAAGCGGAAAAAGCACTTCCCTTTTGAATGAGGCTCTAGAGATGATGGAAATGAAAATTGTCCACATGGTATCTTATTGTCCAACCCGTATGTCATACCTTCTTTCTGCATCATCAGAAATAGTTAAGCTGCTTGTACCACTTTGTGATGTTCTTGCAACTGCTAACATCAAGGAAGAACACAGAGATCTTTTCATGTCACCTAAAGGGATGATATTAATTCATCTTCTTGCTGATCTAAAGGATACCTTTTTTAAAAACTACTTGAAAGTATTGGATTATAATGATGGATTGATTATCTCAGCATACCAAACGTCATTGGATTTTGCAGAAAAAATGAAAGACTTTCAAACAAAATTAACCGATGCATTTGTTGAAAATCTAAAGGAAGACAACAATGGCAATATTGTGGCAGAGGTGAAAGTCAATGAATCTATGCATAGCATCAATCTTAACTACACACACCGACCAACTCGTAATGCTACAGTGAACAAGATCCAAGCCATTCAGCAATTAAAAACAAAGTTAAAAGAATCAATGGCAACAAATATCATTGACAATTTGACAGACCAAAACCAATCTGATACAATTGTTGAGTTTGCATCAGCTTTTGACCTGTCTAGAGCAATAGATTTAGATAACCGCATTCCATATATAAAACAACTACATACATTGTACGGCATAAATTACCTCCATCAAGTAAAAGAAGTCTACAAAGATTGGAAAGATTATGATATAACTTTGATCCATAAGAAGAAGTTAAATTGTTCTGAAAAGGAGATTGTACGTCAGTTTACCAATCTGTGGCCTATTTTTAATAAAGTATGGCCCCAATTTCAGGACGACAAAAAACAACGACATATCCAGCTTATTGACCATATATTGTCAAACTATACCATCACTCATCATGCCATTTGTGATTTTCTAAGAATCATAATAGCTGTTGCTCCAACTACAGGGCATTTGGAAAGATCCTTCAGTAAACTCTCCAAACTCTGCTACAAAGATAGAAATAAATTATCGTCGAGGAACTTGGAAAATCTTTATCTTCTAGCAGCACTAAACTATCCAGTCATTGATTATGACAAGGCTATTGAAATCCTTGAAAAGTGAAACAAATATTTTATTCAATTTTAGTTTATGCAATTGAACATTAAGTGGTTGCCTTTTTCATTTCGATTTGTTTTAGTTATTTCTTCAGTTACACAATGTCTTGTGCACGTAAAAAATAAGTTAGGACAAAGCGTCATTTTGTTTATGTGATTGAAAATTAAGTGATTGCTTTTTTGTATCGAGTTGTTTTGATTTTTTTTTCTTCAGTTAACACGTGCCTCGTGCATTTGAAAAAATAATTAGGACAAAGTGTCATGTGGATTAATACTAATTCATTTGTAGTTTTATTTTAATTTTGTTTCTTTTTTATTTTGCTAATTGAAAGTTCTTGTTTTGGATACTTACTTTTGTTTAGTGCTTAGCTTTCATGAAAAACCTTTCCTGTGCATTGGGCTCAAAATTGGGAAAGGTGCAAATAATATATTTAGACATTTTATAGTATAAATAAGACATTTTATTGTTAGCCTTGCCTCGAAAGAATTGCTTAATAAAATATAAATAACTAATAAAATTTTCTTAAGTTAAACAAAACTTCCATTCGCTCCTTGGTCATTAGGCCTTTTTTTTTTTACTCATTGTTGATGTTTTGTTTCTTGAGATTCTTGAAATGGAGCATTTTCTGCTTTACAGTGAAGGTGCACCAAATTTGTGATAAACTTGCGAATAACATTATTCCCTCTTCTTAAATAGATAAATTAATCAGCATTTTGACTGACATTGTTATTTCAAGATCCAGATAGTTCATATTTATTTAAAGACATTTTATTTAATAGATTTTTATACATTTAAGGTTCAAACATATTTTTACAGTTACATGATTTATGATGTTATGAGTATTCTTTAGTTTGTTTTCAAAAGTTATGATCAAAGTTTTCAAATTATTTAACATAAGATTTCAAGTTAAGGGAAAATATATGTTTGCATTACTTAACAATTTTCTAGTTACATTAAACAAAATTTAAACATTCTTACTTTCTTTCATTTTCCCATGGTTTCTCTAAAGAAAATTATGTTTGGTGATATGCCGAAAACACAACAGCGACAGGGTAGATACCCTTAAGGGGGGACTTATCACAAAGAAAGTTTAAAAGGGGGGAGAAGTCCTCATGGGGGGACTTCTCTTTTGGAGGGGGGACTAAAGACCCCCTTAGCCACTATGGTCTTTTCTAATTGTCTTAATTATTGAATTATTATGTGATGAATATGTAATAGTTATCGCATGGGAAAGAATGCAATATGAGACATATTTTTTGAGTTCCGATATTTTCGACCCTTTAGGCGAGAAAAATATAGGGAAAATGTCGGAACGAGAAAAATATATCCATATTGCATAAGTTCCCATGTGATAACTTATTTATCGTCAACCCAAAAAATATTCTACAAAACGGTTTATTCAAAAGTTTTTCTGTGTGCTAGAACTCATTTTCCTTATTCTTACTGTTTTTCTTTACCCATTCATTTCATATTGGACAGTAGATTTTTATTCACATTTGCCAAAACAACTAAGAAAAGGAGGAGAGAAAAATACAAATTATAGAGTACACCCGAGAGTACATCGCATTGTATTTTTTTCTTTTCTTTTGTGTCAGAAACGGAGGAGTACAAAAATAAAACAGTTCGAAGCGTTATTACGTTATTTGATATTCGAATTTGTATATTTTTCGAATGTTTTGATTTAACCGCTTCAAAAGTTGGAAGCGACCAAAAAATTCATATTTCACATGATATGCGCTTTATTAGCTTCTTCTTAGTCAATCAAAACGCAGATATTTTTTGGGTCGACAATAATGATAATAGGTAATATAGGTATATACCTTGGTGTGGATCTTAACATCATTTAGAGGGAGAAAGTTTTTTAATATAAACTGTTTGCAGTTCATAAAAATGAAATTCTTTTCAGTAATAATAAATATGTAACTTAGAAGCTTCATTTTGTAATAATATTTTATTTTATTTAATATTTAAAACGTTTCGGTCTTCATCCAAAGACCATCATCAGTTAAAAAACAAGTAAGAAAATTTTCAGTAATGTACACAATGTACAACTTCCCAATTAACTTTAAAATTCTCTCCTTGGACAAAAAGAAAAAAGATTTGCTTTTGATTTAAATGGAGAAACAGTGAGAAAACTTATTAATCATGAAAATTAAGACCTTTTCCTCTGTATAAGCTTTCTCGAAAATTTGTTTCCATTAACATTTCATAAAATGTTTACCCCAAAGAAAATATAACACACTGTGATGATCAGAAAATTCAAGACTAAAGGTTTGAATTTCTTGTTTTAAGTTCGAACTCCAAAGAGATGGATGGATGCAATCTTGGATACAGGAGTATGCATCAAAAACTGTTAATAAATCACCAAGTCAACACTTCTCGGTAAGTTGTACTTATGTGATGTGATTTCTTAAGCATCTTAGTGTTTTCATTTTTGTTTAAGGTTTGGTGTTTCACTTTGGATAATAGGTAATTTATTGCTATAGCACATCAATTATTTGATCTGTTTATAATTGATAAATGGTGGAGTTTGTAGTTAGATAAATTCTAAGCTGAGAAAACATGAAATATTTTTGCTTTCTACATTCAAGGGAACAAGTGAGGAAGCTCTTACTTCATTTGGATCCAGAAGGTGTTGAAGCCAGGAAGAAACGTAGATTAAGGCGAAGAACTTATATTTGTAAGGTGAGTTATTTCAGTCATTTAAAATTTCTACATTTCATAAAATAAAAGCAAGAGTATGATTTTATTTTCTCACTCTTTCAATACTATTAACAATTGGTAAGACTAGTCTAGTGGGATTTTATCCATAAAAGCACATCTCTCTTGTATGTATGAAAGTTTCTTTGTTATGGTTCTTTATATTCATTTTGATATTTCGCAACATGCTTTCTGTTGCAAGGACCAAATGAAATCTGGCATATTGATGGATATAATAAATTAAAACCTTTTGGTTTTGCAGTACACGGGTGCATGGATGGGTAAGATATACTATTTGCTGTATAATTCCAATTGCAAACAGGGCCGAAGCCAAAAGCTCTTCCCAGGGACACTTGAAGTTATTTAGAGTCACCCAAAGGGCCCTAATGGGTTGAGCCGGAGAGGAAGAAAATAGAAACAATAAAAGAAAACATCTAGAATGGAAAATTCCAAGGCATGAACATTCAACTGCGCTGTAGCCGCAACAACATCTACGTCGTCAGTAGTATAGCCGGAAAATGTATTTTCGGCGAAGAATATACCTACATCAAAAATTTTAAATTTTTGTTACGATACATAGAATTTCCTATTTTCATTGTGTTAAGAATTGATAATATCTGACATTTTATGACCAGTTTAAAATTGTGACCGTGTGAAAATAGTTTAGACTTTTGGGTGCCTTAGATGACAAGAAAAGGCTTTTTCAAGGATTAGAATAATATAAATAATATGATAATATGATCATGGGCAAGAATCACTTATATGGGATTTTTTAGCAGAGGGGGATTGCCCCCAAAAAAATGTTGTCTAAAGAGGCCAATTGGCTACAGACCTGATTTTGAAAAATATTCTCATACTTTCTAACTAGATATATTAGGTCATGTAATTGAGTTCTTCATTATAGCTACTCAAGAAAAGTTTTGTGGCTGAGGGTGAATTGAACAAATAATAACCAAGCAATAATTGCAAAATATTTCTTGAACTTTGTATTTGAAATTAAAGGTAAATGACATAAAAAATCTGCACATTTACTCAGGACGGCCACTAGTCCTGGAAACTCCTAGAAACTCCTGGTAAATCCTGGAATTTGTTTTAGTCCTGGAAAATTAAAAAAAATGATAAAAGTCCTAGAAATCTTTATTTTCAGCAATATTCACTTTGTGAATTTAAGCAGAATTGATATCTTCAGACTTCGAGTACTAAATTTGACATGCTAAAATGTTTGGAAATGAATTTTTAAGTCAAGCAAATTCTTGCGTTAAATGAGTAAAAACACGTCATCTTTTTTCAATGACCTATATTCAATTTTCTCAAGTTCCTTTTAAATTTTGAACTAAAGTCCTGGAAAAGGTAAGAAACAGGCCTTGAAAAGTCCTGTAATTTAATTCAAATTTTTGAGTGGCCACCCTGTTAGTGTTACTGCCACAAAAGCTATGGCAAATGAAATACAGTAACCCAGTTTAATTTTATTATTCTATTCAAGCTTAAACGATAAAATCAAGTAATAACTGTTTTCTAAAAATGATTGGTTGTCAATTTATAATGACACTCAATAGCTTTTAAATACAAATTCCTTCGGCCGAAAAGCTGTTAGGGCAATATTCAAGATACTTTGTCAATCAACAATAATATTTACAGGAACTGCAAGGCGAATAACAGAGAACTCCAATGTGGCAGGAATACAGCAAAATTTCCGCGCTGATGCTATTGACGACGATGACGATTTGTTTGGTTCGACAAGTTTTCTTTATGGTAAATCCACATCTAATCAATCTAATAATTGATTTACGTTTTTCTCGTGAATTGACTAGTCGAATAAACTGCATAACGTTAGAATTTTAAAATTTGTGTTTTGTTTACATTTCAGCGAATCGAAGCGTATTGGAGTAAACTTAGACTTACTTCTTCCCAATATTGGATAAGCTTTTTTAAGGTGAGAATATTGAGGTATCTAAAATTACAGGGGGAAGCTTATCATTTAATGCTGATGCCAGCAAACTTACCTTTTTAAATACTTTTATACATTATGTTTTATTTGTGTCAGAGTGAAATATGATACAGCCGAACCCAATGCCTTAAAGTTGAATAGTGAATTTTCCTCGAATCTTGCCTTGCGAAAACTACCATTGATTGAAGAGGTAATTACTACGGCATACATCGTAAGATTCACTATACCGGGTGTCCCAGAAAGAAGTAATCCTCTTTGAGCTGATATTGTGAGATAACCAGAACAGATATTTCAAAAATTCGTTGCTTTTCGTTTAGGGGAAGAGTTAACTTAAAATTTGGTATATTATACTTTGATTTTTATGCAGTTATGAGCATAAAAGTGAGAAAGTGATTTTTGAAAAATGGAAAAAATGGACAAAAACGGCTAACAAAATGTATTTGTAAAAAGCTAATGTAATAGTAATGTAATACTAATAATGTTAATAGTAAAATCATCAAAAAAAGTTAAAACTTGTGATAAAAATTGATTACCCTAGGAATATGTCTACAAAAACGTATTTTCTTACTAAGAAAGCTGTATGTGTTTATGTGTGTGTTTTTGTGTGTATTTCTGAAACTCATCTAAAACATGCCTCGTTTAACGTTAGACCAAAGAATTTGAATTTGTATTCAATTTAACAATGCAATGGAAATTATTCGTCTATGGCCAAACCAATGGCCAAATATTTGTGCTCCAACAAAAAGGAAAATTGCAAAAACATTTCGAAAATTTGAGCAAACATTGTTTTTTCTGCCTTTTCAGTATATCTTGGTCAAGAATGTAAAAATAAAAAACGCAACATTCATTTTTAGTCTTTTGTTAGCCGTTTTTGTCCATTTTTCAAAAATCACTATCTCACGTTTATGCTCATAACTTTTGAACTAATTCATGAAAATCAAAGTATAATACACCAAATTTTAAGTTAACTCTTCCCCTAAACAAGAATTTTTCAAATATATGTCCTGATTGTCTCACAATATCAGCTCAAAGAGGAGTACTTCTTTCTGGGACACCCGGTAGTTTCGTAATAAATGGGAATCTTAACATGAAAAAGTTTGATTATATACATTTAACTCTTGACTTCTTATATAGGATATGCGTGATGCAGGGAGCTTGATGAAACCGACGAAATTTATAGGTAAAGTTGTATTGTAACGATGCTTAGAGATTTGATTCCTTACGTGGATTAATTTTTGCGCAGACTTATTTTCTTGGATCCCGAACTAACCTAATCTCGCGCGGATTAAGTTTCGTGGATGCTGCAGAATAATGTTTTGCGGGGACTAATTTTCGCGGACGGGTGAATTTCAAACTTAAAAAAGAAAATTAAACAATGCGATATGGTTGAAATATGCGATTAAATTATGTTTCTGGAATAAAAATTCAAAAAGCTTTTCATAAGTCTAGCTCAGTATTTTACAATACAGTATTTTACACGTGATAATGTGAGCTAGACTTACGAAAAGCTTTGTGAATTTATATTCCAGAAATATATGTGTTTCTAAAGTTTTAATATATATGAATGGCTGTTGAATATTTGAAATTTGTATTTAACTAAAATGACAGCGAGTTTTCCATAGGGATTTTTTCGATATGCGACAAGTATTTTTGGATTCAACGTGATTTTTCTTTCGGTTCAGAAAACTATTTGGCAACTATAAAAAGCAAAAAAGAGAGAAAAAGTGATGAGAATTGCAACAGATGATCTTCATTGCAGAAAATAAATCATTTCAGTTTTATGGATGTTATCCAAAGATCTTTGAACGATGCAAAACAATTACATAATACTCATAGAATAAGGCCGTATCAATATCAAGGGTGCCCAAGTGGACGACCAAATATTATATACGATATAACAGAGGCATACGGTACGTTAAATCATTTTCCGAACAGACGATAATTAACTTCTGCAGGAGTCTATAACTTTTTTTTCACATGCCTCAATATTTATTGATCAACGAATTTATAAGTTTTCCTATCCACGAAGAGATGAATAATTGGAATCACGTGTGCTATTTAGTATCCATAACGTTTTCCTTTAAGGCGTAAATTTATTTAACGTTTTATATTAACTTTAAAACAAATATGGACGTGAAATGGTGTCCGTAAATTTTCGGGTGCAAACTTTATATGTTCGAAAATGTTCTCAGGATATGTTAAGTTGACCAGAGACGGCGTCAAAAAAGAATATACTGTCCAAAATGTAACAGTATGGATTTCTTGGAAATTAATGTACGACCTCATTGTCTTTCTGGCACCGTAGATTTTAAAGTAATGGTTAATTCACAAGATATTGAAGTAGCGCACATAGTAGCTACGAAAATGGATGCTCAGTTGAATTCAATGACTTAGTTAATTTTATTATGGAAGAATGGGATCTTCAAATGCCTCAAGATGCGTTTGAGGCAAAAGAACTGTATTTGACACTGTGCTCTGTCATTCGTAGCTTAGATGCTTAAATTTGTATTTATAAATAAACTAGATAATATTAACTTCATATCATATGGAAATAAATAACAAAAGTGTTTTATCATTTGAATTTGAAATAAAATTCAGATTTACATTTACCTGTTACAATATTCAAACTCAAAGCACCATTTTTGTGTGTTTAAATTCAATGGTCATGGGCTTGTTGGATTTCGCTATGTGAAAGATATTGCAATCGGCAATTAATCGAATTAATATTAAGCTGAAATAGATTTATGTTTGTAATAAGTTCTAATTGAGTTTGATAGCTGCCACAAGAAATATTTGTTGTTATTAGATTTCGGTTTCGGGTTTAAGCTCCGGGGGTTGGAAAAAATCGAAAAAGTAACAAGCGGGGGACGCTTATTTGGCACCCTAGAGTAATTATTATAAACCATATTATAAACAATACCTTAAGGGAAGAAATTTTGGCGCATTGGTTCAAAAATCGCCAAAATCCGTCAACATTTCTTCCCGTCAAAAATAATTTTTTTGAGATCCGCCAAATTTCATATAAATGTTCGTCCGCCAAAGTTAATTCCCGCCAAATGCAGTATACATTATTTCAATGCAATAAAGTCTAAATATTGGTGTATTAACTGTAGAACATGCCCCTGATTTTATGGCTTTGCATACACCCATCGTAATAAAAATGCACTAATTATCCGAGGCGATTTACATTTATGAAAGAAAAAATGAAAGTATCTTTTACCTTTAGGAATTTTAATTGATATTTTATAAAGAAACTAGAGCCTAAAGCAAGATGTAAACATTAAAAAGGGTCTATAGGTTTTTACAGGGGTAGTGAGGTGTTTCAGGGCTTAGAGAGGTGTTGCCCATTTAATGCATTAATGCTACAGTAATCAAATTCTTATTGTGCATCTATCATTAAAATTCTTTTCTATTTTTCTTTTTTCAAAGATCCTCCAATACGTTTCCCGATGGGTTATTCTGGCGACATGGTGGAGAAACACAGGAGATCAAAGGTAAATATTACTTAATATAATTCTCTATACGTGATTACGAATAAACAATTTATAACAACTCTTTGTGTTTATATTGATGGAGCATGCCACAAACAAACTGAAATGGGAGTGAAAGCTGTACTGTTGTTCCCTCTGAAACAAAAAAGAAATCACGTCTCTCCATTAAATTAACATTATTCTGCCGCCCCCCCCCTCCCTGAAATATATAAAAACATTATTTATATAAAATATCACTAATAATTCCAATAACATCAAGCATGTATGTTTTAATTTGATTTTGGTTGAGTCTGGGAAAAATATTCCTTTTTGAGAGAAAGTAATATATTTCACCTTTAAAAGTCAGGGAATTTATTTTGGCAAAGATGCCATTCACCCATGGACTTGATTTTCAATTGAATTGTGCATGTAGTTGATTTAAAATTTAACCCTTCCATATACTTGACCCTCTAAACATGCACAGATATACCAGATAAATTATCCTTTTAAAGTCTAGTATATTGTCCCTTTTTATTTTATGTGTCATTTCCACGGCTTGTGCTAAGGTCATTAGAGTCAGGGAAGCCCTATTTTGACAGTTGATATTTAATTAAAAAGTTTAAAATTCAATAAAACAACAAATCAAATTCCGCGCTATTGTTTGTAATTATGCAAATATTGAAACATAATCAAAGAAGCTCGTTCAAAAATGTAAACAAAGCATTGTTATGGTTGAATATTCTTTATACAACTATAACCTTTTATGTCGATCTTTATTTTTAGAAAACGTGTCCACGTAATTTAAATTTTATGTTCTAAATCCGATTATTATACAAAGAAGAGTGAGCCAATCAGAAAACGAGCACAGTTTTTCGCGCAAGCCAATACCCGACCCTTCTTTCGCTTACTTTCTGATTATGGTCATTCCTAAGTCCCAGAAAAATTCAAAATAAAATATATTGTAACATTCAATAATACGAAAACACCAGTGTCGTCGGAACAGGACCCCAGTATTTTCAGCAGTTCAGTTAAAGTTTAACACACACATTTTTATTCCTTCTGTAAAATTATCAACATTTAGTTATATATTATCCCGGGAAAGTCGTTTTTAGCCCTTCTAGAGGGTTCAAAATTAAAAATTTCTTCTGGCGTGTCGGCACCAAGCATGATACGGAGCCAATCATATAATGTTTGCTACAATTAGTTTTAAAAGGTTGATAACAAATACATATGAAAGGTTTTCTGTTCATTTTGCTTGATTTTTTTATGATGTTTCAAAAAAGGAGATTTTTAGTTCCTAACAACATAATTAGCGCAAAAAATATATGACCATATTTGTTGAACAAATTATTTTTATTTTCATCAATACTTAGCCTCTTCTCTAGCCCAGCAAAAATGTTAGCGTGTTTCACACTCAATGAAAGTTCACTTTATGTTCATGCATAAAAAAAAAATTGAATGAGCAAATTGTAGCAATTCGGGCAAAAATTGAGCCGCCCCTCTTAGAATTTGTACTCCCCTGCGTCTATGCCTCTAAACGGTAAATTTTATGTTATTATTTTGAATGGGGTTGGTTCTAAGTAATTTATTATCTATGTTAAGCATTTTATGTTACTAATAGCATTTGTCTATATGTGATATATATAAAAAGGATGTTGATTTACTATCAGGTTTATGTGGTTAATTATGACTTCATTCTTGATAAAAATATTCCAGTCACATGGTTTATTTTAATATTCCATATTAATTTCAGGTATCAACAAAAACAATACACTTGCTTAAAAAAGATGATTTTCTTAATATGGGAATTGCTTTGGGTCATGCGTACTAAATGCTTGATCATTATAGTGCCAATCACAAAGAAGAGAAGCTACAGTTGTTAGTCAAAACAACAACACTTGATGATGTTTTGGAAGAAACGAAAGACAGATTCTTTCCTGGTGGAAAAACCAAAAAAGGATATTTAATAGATTTTGAAGTGGACTTGTGTAATTCTGGACTAGATGTAATTGAAAACATTAAACAAGTAACCATCTCTGAATACAAAGAATCTACTGCATGTAAGGAGCTGAAATTAATTTAAGGACAAAGGTCTTAAGCAAATATCAGATGATCCAACATAGAACATTTAATATATCAAGTGGGGATGAAAGTGAAGACTTTGACGTGCCCAAGAAAAAGGTAAATAAACTTAGCATCGTTGTTTCCATTTCGAAACAGTGTTGAAACAACTTCATGCTAGTTGGGAACCCAAAACTGTATTAAAAGATAATCAATGGCTTTATAAGTTTAACTCTATGTTTTACTGGCTGCGTCATGCTAGTCATTCAATAAGAGTAAATATAATGAGTTGATATAGCCATATATTAAGGAGTTTCTAAGTTAAGATGAAGGGTGTTGAAGATCCTTTTTTTTTCTATTTCTATTTCTAAAATCTGAAAAAGAATAAAGAAAATGCGACCTTACCAATATTGGTACCAATTTTTGGAGGTGGTCGGGTAGCCTGCTTTTTCAATTCATCATATGATTTCAAATTGGTATTGGGTACCAAATTGGGGTATTGGTGTAAAAACAAAATTTTCCAGTAAAAACCAGGTTTCTATAATAAATGTTAAGTTTAAGTTTTTATAAGGGTTATTTTATTTCTAAGCCACAGTAGCATGCTAAATGTCACAGAAAGATGACATCATAATATCATTATTAAATCAAACCTTTTATTGTTAACTAGTGTTGAAATTTTAATAAAGTTGATTGCATTTATTGTATAGTTCAGAAGTTGTGGACATTTTTTAATGGCAGGCAATCAAAAATCCAACTTTTTGAAAAAGTTATCTTGAGGCACACACTTCCTTTAAAAAAAGCACTTATTAAACTTTGTTGTTGAGAGTTTGCCTAGAAAATCTTTGCTAGAACAGTTATACACCATTGTTTAATTTACAATTGCTTAAACACTAATTAAAATCTAGCAATTTTTGATTTTTGATTCAATTTTGAGACTACAATTACTAAGGCTTGGATTTTTCAGTTATCTCTAAGTAATATGTCTATATTTGTTTTTTGTTTCAGAAAAAAGTTTCTTCACCAATGAATGAAAGTGATACTGAAGAATCCTTTCTGTATCCCATGTCTGGCGTATCTGCTACATTTTGCTCAAAATGTCATTTTTTAGTGAACATTTTCATTTCTTTTCTGTTTATATTTAATTTACTTTGATGTTATTTGAACTGTCTTGATGAAACAACTCTTATTTGAGTATATCTATAGAAATTAGGTCCACAAAAACTTTCTAATCATGCTTACTACTAAAATCCATCTTGCTATGCTAAATTAGTGCAACTCTTTCTTTTTTTATTTATTATTTAAAAAATGAAGAAAAAATATTTTTTGGTATTTTTGTATTGTTGCCCACTACCAACAAATATCATTAACAGTTTCCTGATAGCTTTTGAACTTTTATACTTTCATAAAATACACTGTTAAGAGTGGGTTGCTTTTTCAATATGGCTTCAATCTGTGCATTCATTAGAATGAACTTGTGAATGTAGCCAGAACTTTTTGAACTAGTAAAAACATACCAGATGCATAGAAACTCGAAAACATGTCGCAAATACAAAAATACAAACTGTAGATTTCACTTGGAAAATTTTTCTCAGAAAAGACTATAATTTCTGAACCTTTGGCTGAATCCATCTCAATTGATGAAAAAAAGACTATTCTTTCTTTGAGAAATGAATTGTTAAAAACCGTGAAAACGTACATAAATGACAATTTGAATCCTGCAAAAAATAATTTTTTTATATGAGCTAGACATACCTAAAGCAGATTATGAATATGCATTATCTGTTTCAGAAGATGATTATTATCACATCCACCTTAAACGCAATTCTGATTCATGCTTTGTTAACAACTACTTTGACAAAGGATTAAGAGCTTGGGAAGCAAACTTAGATATCCAGCCAGTGTTTA
>JAUBWS010062311.1:0-15260 GCA_032270445.1 Darlingtonia californica | reverse complement strand
AATGAAATTGATGTCTTAGTTTTGTCTTGATTTCGTGATAAAATTGCATGGGATGTTTTGCATCGTAACTGAAGTTGAGCCCGGTGCGGTGAGCACGTTACTATTACAAAATCTTTTTATTTTATAATTTTATTTTTCTATGTAGATTGAAAGTGCTGGTTCATTCCTTTGCCGTCCTAAAACGGATGGAGGGGATGAAGAATATGCAGATTTTATGGCTTCATTGAACTCATACTTCCTGAGAAATTCTTTTTCTACTGCTGGGGATTTGTTTGTTCCAAAAGTTGGTGAGGTAGGCTATTTTGTAATTTCTTTTTTAGGGGAAAGAACTTTTTAAAAAGAGATTTTTCTGAAAATATAAACCAAGAATACTTTTTCCAGCTTTATCAATCAATATCTATACTAGCGGGAAAGAGATAGCCAGAAAAAACCTAATAACAACTGTCTAATCATTATATCCAATTGAAATCCAATCTTATTTCACACACAATTTGCACTTTGATGGTATGAACTGATCAAAAAAGGTGCATGTAATTCTGCGCTAGGTTGTCCCTGGCATGGAACTATACAGACTTTAGCAGTCTTCAAACATGGAAACTCATGAATAGTTGGGTTGACACAAATTTAGCCCTCAGTTTGTGTCACGCTTCTGGTTTATAACTGCTCTTTTAAAAGATTTACATCTCACAAGAAAAGAAATCATTTACAGCTGCCAATTTTCTGTGAAATGAATAACATAAGAAATCTGTAGAAAAATAGTTTAATGTGCCTAAGTAGTGCTAAATTTCAGTGTTAAAAAATTCTAAACAAGTGCTAAATTTTGAGATATTTTAGACAATGGTTGCTTTTGATGTTGAGTGCTGTGATTTTCAAATAATCTTTTTATTAATTGATTCAAATTTCTGCTTTGTTTATAGATTTGTGCATGTTATACCAAAATTGGAGATTCAGACGAATTATGGTATAGAGGCATGGTTACCAAAATTTTTAATAATCGACAGGGCTTGATTATTGGGTATATATTTTTCTGTTTTAGTTTTTATCATTTTTCAGGCTTACTTAACAAAGTTTGAAATTGTGCTGCATCTAAATTAATTCCACCAATTTTAGTTCATAAGATGATTTTGCTAAGTCGATTACACTGAAACGTCTTAATCATAAGTGAAGTCTTGCAACAAATTAGACACAGCATAAGATAAGAGCGGCCTAATAATCTAGGGCTAACTGTTTCTGGTGAAGATTAATATTTTGTTCAAATTTGTTCTTTTACTAGAGTTTTGTTGGTAGATGAAGGTGAACAGGAATGTGTTATCAAGGCAAGGTCTGTAATGTAGTTAATACTCTTGCTATATTCTTTGGGTGCATTCCTAGGCTAACATAATGTAATACCTTTCAATTGAAATATGGTGATAAAAATAACTCAGTTTTGTATTTTTGAAATTATTAGTCCATCAAGTATTGGTCATAAATAGTCATTTATAATATTTTAGGTGTCAGATATGTTCCTTAGAAATATTTATATGTTCTTGAATATTCTTGAAATATAGTTGAATTTCTAAGCTGGAAAAACCAATGATGGCCATTCTGATTCCTTTCACCTCAACATACCAAACCTTCCAGTCCATGTCAACTATATTTTCCCATTCATTTCTTTTCACCACTAGCTTAACTATCCTTTTTAAACTACTTCATCCAAATTTTTCCAAGCTGGTTGAGGTAGATTTTCTGATTTGATTGATCAGAATTGTATTGTATGTGTATTGATCGTTCAGCAAAACCCTAGTCCTAGTCTAGTGTTTCTGGCTTTTTTGCCCTTAACACAGGCGGCCAAAATCGAAGAACGGTATAATAATGAATGGCAACGTTGTCATGAACTTTTTAACTCTGAATTTCTTATGCTGGAAATGTTGTACTTTTTCTTAACTTCATTTTAGGATGAGAAAATTACCAAACCAGTTTCAAGGTTTTCCACACCAATCCATGAGATGTATACTCAATGACTTAGTACCAATAACTCTGTCTGCCAGTAGTGATTTGTTGATGTCCTTAAAGTAAGTCAAATCTAATAAAATTACTTTCACATAACAGCCTTTGAAATTTGTTGCAGAATTCTGCTGTAAATTAGCCAATAACCATTGTATATTTGGCTGTTTTGAAGCTGCTGTCAAAAGGTGTTAAGTGTTTTAAAATAGTTATTCACTTTTTCATTCGAAAGTTTGCACATCGCAGCATCACCAAACCAAGTGAGTTATGTACATTGCAGAAAAAATCATTTTTCTTTTATATTTTTGTAGTAAGACAAATCGCTGGGATCATGCTGCAACAAAATTTATTAAAGAACTTCTAGAAGGTTTGTTTTATTAGTAACTCAAAACTTTAGTTTATTCAGAGTCAATTCATCCATTTATGTACACTGAGCTGGTTGAAAGTAACTGTTTCACCAACACTTTTAGTGAATCAGCTGTTTTTCTACAAAAATGTAGGCCTTTTATCTGATCATTTTTTTTTCACATAACCACTTCTATGCCGCAAATTTTCAACATTTTGGAATCTTTGGATGTAGATTTTTTCTCGACCGGGGACCGCTCCCTGATGCTTGGGTCGCAGAGCTCCTAGGTACCTACCCAAGGGTCCAGGAACATAGAAAATTCCATGACAAACATGTTTGTCATTGGCACTTAGTGGTTAAAGGTACGATTTTTTCACTGAATTTTTTCCTGTAGTGGAGGCTTATTTGATACTTTACGATTCGTTTTATTTAGCCAAAACTCCTCTCTTTGTGGCTTATTATTTTATACACTGTACAATTAAGTGTTTTTAAGGTTTTATTTTGAAATTGTGAATAGATGAATCACAGAGTGAACCTTATTGGTATAAATTTTTGTGGGTATTGCATTTCGTGGATATTAAAATATTTGCGAATGATCGTTGCTAAAATTTATCGCTGGTACTATTTTTTGTGAATTGCTGAATGTAAACAACCTTGAATTTTTTTTATTGCACATAAATGAAATTTCATGCTATAAAATCTACCAGGGAATAGGATTATGTGAAACCTGTGAGAATAATTTGCTTGTATTTTTTTGTGAGGATTATTTTAAATCTCCAAGAATTATTTCTCAAAATTTTCTACCTGCAAAGATCAATACCATTGAGGTACACAAAGATGTTAGTAATAATTGATAGACTTAAACTCTAAATGAAAATCACAAGGATACGATTAATATCTCATTTTATTTAATTTTGGCAGCAAAACCTTTGCAACATTCTCTTTTATTGCCTTTTATTGCCTGGATGAAGTAATCAAATTTATTATCATGGAAAATATTATATAAATTTGATTGGTTTAGCAGCAGACATACACTACGGTAAAGGTCAATTTGAAAAGGTAGCTTTGATTGTAAACAAAACTTGAATGTACCAGGCATAGACAAACCTTCACTTTCCTGACCCTTCAAATCTGTTTGTTGATGTTTGATATTGTTTATTTGAAAATAATTGAAAATTTTTGTTTTTGATCTTCCAATCAGTTGGAAAATTTTAATGACTAACTTATTTCTTTCAGTAAAAAAGTTTTTTACACATTTTATGAAAATTTTAGGTTCATTAAGGAAGTATGGTCATACTGAGTCACGTAGGTGCTGCCAACCAATCTGCATAAGCTAAATTTTTGAATAATTGTTTTCATCACAAATTTGATCTATACTGAGTTACGAAATGAAATGCCAGAATGTCCCTAGAGTGGATTTGGATTTATGACATTTTGAAATAACTTTATAGCGTCACTTTAAAAAGCAAAGACGTCATCATTTTGTTCTTAAAAAATATTGACTTCAGCATGTTTTCCTGCCATTTTGGTTAAGTTGAAGCATATCATTTTATAAAATTGTGGAAACTACACGTTTATTACCTTTTATTTGAGGGGTCATTTACTCTATTTGAAGTTTTTGTTCAAAAGTTGTTGTTCATTGAAAGCAATATTTTTCCAGATAAAAGTGCTAACGTCATCATAACGTCAATTGCAACGTGATGTAATCAAAAATGTTTGTTCACTGAAGTTGTCTACTTTATATAATATTATCCTTGAACAGGCAATCAATGGGATAATAACTGTTTTAGGGAATGCACGGATGAAATACAAGCTCTTGGGTGATTTTTTGTAATGACCTTGCTAAAGCTCTGCCTCTACTGTCACCCCAGGCTTTATTTATCCGTACAGTCGCACGAAACAGTGGTTGTCCATCAGTAAATTTATCTTTTTTTAACTTTGGTTTTCTACTGTACGGTGGACAGTTATGATGCCAAAGAGAGTCGCAATGTTTTAAGCTTGGTTTCCACTAATGAGACAAGTAACATAATAGCACCTCTTTAAATCTATCCACAGATAGTCAAGCAAAATGCTTACATCATACTGTACTTCATATAACGGATCCATCTATTTAAACCTTTAGATTTTAATAGTGTGTAAATTCTTTAGGTTCTTCTGCAACGTTCATACAAATCCATTCACAAGATGAAGTAGGTAGTCGGTTTGTCACCTTGTATTGTCAACGTGGGGATACCAAAACAAACGTCAATGAACTTCTCATTTCAAAAAAGTATTGCACTTTGAAACAGACTGTTGACAATAAAGTGTTGATGCCTGATATTCCTGCTAAAGCAGACAATCAGGGCTCAAATTTTCTAAATACAAGCTACTTGGCTACACCAAACAATTCACAAAGTGATACTGTTCTACTAGCTACACCTAATGAGATTTTAAGAAGGAAGGAGGAAAGGCAAAGACAAAAGAAACAGAAAAATAAAGAGATCGGGAAGCATATTAGTGAAGAATGCAAAAGCTTGTTAGATTTATTGAGTAATGACAACACAACACCTGAAAGAACATTTGTGGATAGAATAGATTTCCCATCTAGTTCAGGGGCTTCAGATCTATCAGACATTGAAAGCACACCCGTCCCAAAGGATTCTTCGTACAAAAAGGCACAACGATATTCCAGTCTTACAACTGACGCAATTGGAAAATCTAATTCGGAATATCTAGCCAATGCTCTAGGCCTGAAATCTCAGCCAAAAGTATCTAAAATCGAGGAGTTCCTGAACACTGAGTCACCGTCGTTTGACTTTGTGGATGAAAAAAATGAACTGGAAGTACAAGCTGGACCATCACATTTGACTGTAGATTCACAGCTGTTTAATGCCTTAACAGGTGGACTGAGTAGTAGAAAAAAGTTGACCAAAGAAACAAACCAGTTGGATGTTCTTGTGTGGGGGAAGGAAAAAAGACCACCAATGGCTTCCCTTGGCATCTTGAACTTGCCTGGGCCCTTGGTTACTGCTTTGAAATCATTGAATTTTGACAAGCCAACACAGTTCCAGATGAACATGTGGCCAGCAATACTTGCCCAGAAGAATGTTGTCGGGATAGCAGATGTTGGGAATAGTGGTGCTGCTAGAGTGCTAGCATACCTATTGCCACTTCTTAAAAATTTGATATTGGACAATGTCACATACCCAGATCTAGGGCGTGGTAATGGGGTAGGTTTCAAAGTCTTGTTTATTTTCCACTGTATGTAAAAGCATAATGTTGTTATTGCCATACTTTTAATTTGTGACAGTCTATGGGAAAAGGGGATATAAAGCCAACCATGATTTACTTGTTTACCTTTCAAGATCTTGAAAAAACGTCTGTGGAGAAGTGCGTTTTTATTTTAAGTTGATACGCAAGTTTCGTGTCGCTTAGGCAGAAATTACCTCCTCCGCAGACGTTTTTAGTGATTTTGCCAGCGGATGGAATATGATCGCGGTAAAAATGTCCAAGCCCCCATTTCCCATAGACCGTCACATTTAGTGATAAGATTATGTGGTTAACAGTTCACCATTTTCATTTCTTCCATTTATTATAACAATGACTTCAATCTCTTTTCATTTTGTTGAATTATTACTTTAGGCAAAAACTTTCCCGAAATATTTGTATTATACTCGCAGGAGTAAACTTTCGTGGCAGGACAAAATTAGGATAATGAGTGGGAAGAAACTTTTGTGGATTTGACAAAAAACAAAAAAAAATCAGTCATAACTGTGATAAAAGCAACACTGTTTAGCTATTTAAGCGAAATTGATTGCAGAAGTCTAAGCCTTGAATATGGCAATTGACTTTTGCGGTTGACTTATTTTGAAATTTTTGCAGAGTAAACCTTTGAAGAAAGGCAAAAAAAATGCTGAAATTTCTTCCTTTAAAAATAACATAAAATGATGTGTTTTTTTTGTTTAAGCCTTTCCTCATCATTTGTGTTACTGAATGGCAAGAAGCACAGATGGTTTACGACATATGTAACAATTTGCTTGAATATTACAAGAAAACATTGCGTGTTGACATTCGTTATGGTGGAATGGATATGGAATTTGAGAGGAACATCAGAATGTTAAATGGTTGTGAAATCCTGGTGACCACTGTCATGTCATTGAACAATGCCATTGAATCTGGCTTCACCAACCTCAATAGGCTTTGTCACCTTGTTTTTGATAATGCTCACAAGTTGTTTGACAGCTTTACTGAAGATGTCCGGACGCTAATGAAGTCTTATGAATCTGTCCTCAAAGCAAACAGTGCTTTGACTGTCAATCAAATCATTGTGGTTGGTATGAAGTGGGCCGCCAGTGTCAGCTCATTCATGAAGAACTGTATACCACCTGAACATGAACCCCTTGTCATCATCAGCAACAAAGTCGAAATTGCATTATTCGCTAAAGTTCCTATTGTTGTAGAGCTTTGTAATGCAAGTGACCGATTAGAATGCTTATTAGGTAAGTTTAATATGTTAGGCTTGATCTGTTTTTGTAATGAGCAATCTCTTCTTAATACGATAAAAAACTTTGTGTTGGGCCGTACTAATTTAATAAAAAATGTGAAGATAAAAAATGCGATCTTATTCATAGACGTTTCGGTGCTACTCGGTGCTACTCTCACCATGATCACTAGACAATAATATAATACAAAATCGTACAATCTCTTCTTACTGAAACAATTCCCAAATGATGATATTGTTTTTCGGAATTGTTTCCCTGGAGATTATTGTTTGCAAGTAAGGCCTCTTTTTATGGCTACGATAAAACAAATCCAACGAGGTCTGACTTGCTCAAACCAATCTTGGAAAAGTTGGGTTATTCTTACTCAAATTATTCTAGGATTTCTTGAAACTGAAGCTGCCAATGAGAGTTCAGTGGTTTTTACAAGCAGTGCAAAATCTGCTGAAGAGCTACAAAAGAACCTTCACACGTATGGTATTGGAGCTAATGTGATCACAAAATATGCCCAACCTTCTGAGATAAAAGATGCGAAACTTGCATGGAACACTGGCGTAAAATCCAAAGGAATGAATGTTTTAGGTAACTGTTTACAAAACTACAGATTGGTTGTATGATGAGATTTTGTTCATCGTGATTGTCAAGCTTTAATACAAAATCCTCCTTATGGGGACTTTTATGGGCTTTCCAGAAAAAAAAACATTCTCCTCGGTTTACAACGTCAGAAATTTCCAAAGGGGTACCTATCGAAGGGGGGGGGGGGGTGTCTTTTATAGGTAGGATTCCGAATTCCCTAGTTATCAGTAAATTAAACCTAAAATTCCCTAAATTAAACCTAGAATTCCAAAGGGTTGTTTCCTTGTTTTTGCATGATTTTAAGATTATTTGTTCGGAATTTTGAGGGGGTTTGAATTTCCATATTGGAACTCAAAATTGGTTCGGTCTTTTTAAATAGAGCTCCTCAACAGGGATGGACAATTTTTTTTTCTGGAAAAGCCCAATTTAAATACGGAACCTTGACGATAAAATAAGTGTTCAAAATCGATAGACTTGAAAGGATTATGATTTGCACTTCCCTTTTCAGTTTTGGATAGTTTAATATTATAGTAGTTGATTTGAAAATAGAGGTGTGGCATTAATAATGGTTTCTCTTATAGTGGTAAGTGATCCGGCAACTGTTGACTTGAAAATTCGTAATGCAACGGTTGTCGTCCATTATGATTTTCCTCAAAAGAAAGACTTTGGTAATCGCTTAATGTGCCTTCTCCAGAACATACAAGAAAATGTAAGTAGGATAGAATTATCTTCTAATTCTTTTCGTTGATGTGCTATAAGGAATAACACAAAATTGTAAAGGATAGGGAAGCAGGGCTCCAAAACGAGTCGCAAAATGGAACTCATTAGAAGTTGGCTTATGTGGACAAAATACTTTGCAAAAAAACTAACCGAACTTTCTTTACAAGAAAATTTTCACCTTGAAAATAATTTTTTGACCAGTTGTTAGAATTAGAATTGTGTTGATTTCATGTTAATTGTATTTTCAAAAAATTTCAAATCCAGTTACACTTTCGCTAGACAAAACTTTTTTTCCACACTGCTTTAGGGGGGGGGGGGGGGGCAAATTAATGGTATTTTCCCTTCTCACAGATTTTTCTTGTTGGTAATAGATTTTTCTTTCACAGGTGTTCGTTTTTTTCACAGGAAACCAGGGAAAAGCCTAAACCGTTGTTGTCACAAATTTTCATCACAGAAAAGCATAACAGCATGAGATACTCTACTGGTCTGGAGAAGCTTCTTCGTAGGTCTGGTCAACGTGTACCGGAACAGTTGAAATCAATGGCAGAGTCTACAAGAGAGGTGAATTAGTAGTAGTAATAGCATGACTTACAGGGCAATAAATAGCCCAAGCGATTTTGAAAAATGATGATCTACCCATGTATTTCCTTCTTTCTACAAGGGATGACATATACTGATGATGATGTGATGATTTATCGTCATTAACTCTATTCGACTCTCTTAAGGAGGGATATAAGCATCGAGTCTTAACCAAAATGTAACCAATGTAGGTCAAAAGTTTAAACTTAGAGAAAATATCGCGGAATAGATTTCAAAAGTGATTACAGTATACTCTCGATAAAGTGGAACACTGAAGGAGCCAAGCAAAAATATATACGGAGAGGGACTAGAATATTTTCAACCCCAGTGGTCAAAATTAGTAGGATTGCGTGCCGGTTAAAAAAGAAAAACACTCCTCCACATAGGGTTTTTTTCATGATCTTGCCCACTGGGACTTAGCGAATTTCCCAGTTATCCGAAGTGTTGTGTATAGGATATCATTTAGAGGGACCCAAAGTAGTGGTCTCACGTACTACATGTTTTGATAGCGGTTTGTACGAAGTCCAACTTATCCAGGGTTCCATTTGTCGGGAATGTAAGATACTTCACCGACTGAGTTTTAACCCGACGAAATTTCCGCTCGATTTTATTCCATCAAAAAGTACCTCTTTATCTACAGCTCTTATTGCAATACGACTTTTTGATCATACACTTGTAGCAAGTTTATCTCGTTTCAACGTCTAGAAATTTAAGTCGAAATGCTCAACTGAAAAAAAAACTCCAGTTGGAAGATTTGAAAATAAAATAATTTGAGTGAGGTCGAAAGGTTAGCTAATAAGGCTAATATTGGAGCAACCCTTCTTGTATATTGATTTGATATAAATTATTTTGAATAGCGAAATTTGCTTTATTTTGTGTAGCTTAAAGAGGAAGAAAAGCAATATCAAGAATTGTGTCCAAGATTGAAATTGTTTGGTAAATGCAGGTAATATCTTAATTGTGTCACGAAAAAAAAGAAAAGTACACTATTTTGTCCTACTCAATAAAATGATAGGAATAGTGGTGAAAACCGTTTTAAAAGTAAAGCATTACAGGGAAAGACATTCCACAGGGATTAAAGGATTGAAGGATTGCGTGCACGCTCGTGTCCGTGTACGCAGGGTGCACGCAAAAGCTAATTGACATGCAGGAAAAAAATTTCATGCAAAATTATCTTCTTAAACTGTGAAATATTTCAATTATAATCTCTGAAAAAGAATTCAAAGTGAATCCACTCTTTAAGAATCCTTTTATCTTTATAGTTGAGTTTTTATGTTCAGTCATCAGGTCCTATTTTAGAAAATAAAGGCAGCGTCCGTTAACAGATAACAGGGTATTTTTCCGAAGTAAAAGGGCTTATAACCAAGCAGCACCCCTAACGTAGGTGCCAGTTTTAAGAGTTTTAGATAAAATGAAATTTTTTATTTGAGAAAAGTAAGAGGTGCAGCGTCCGAAAGTTGGATGCACTTTTTTTCTAAAAAAGGGCCTGGTCACATATTTTTACATATTTTTCTATATTTTTCTTCAAGCCCTGTTCTAAAAAGGAAATCGTATTTTACCTTAGTGTGACGGACGCTAAGACCGAACAATGACCGTTTTTGCGACAAAAGTGATATGACGTCATAATATAATATGCAGGAATTTGCTAAGGCACATTCAAACTCAAATAACTCGAAAAAATATTTCTTAAAACTGTAAAGAGACTTTTTAAACAACCTTTTGAGGTCTTTAACATATGCTCAACTTCAAAGTTATGATACAATCCCTTTAAACAAAATGACCACAATGTGACTATTGATGCGAGATACCATGTTAGTTAATATCTACATCGTCCATGAATTTCTAAATATTGTCAATATTACAGCACTCTAAATTGTTTAAAGTCACAAATATCGGCGCATTATTTAAACATTAATTATTTTAAATCCAATATCACCTTGCCGTAAATTGAAATTGAAATTGTATGATAGCATTTTCACTATAGTTTCTTCCTTTTAGATTTATTGACGATTGCAATGAGAGACATACAATTTTCCCGGATAAAGATTTGTTGGGACTTGTTCCTAATACTGGATTTGTAAAGGTAGTTCTATTAAATGCGACTCTGCTAGTTGCAACGGGTGTGGGCACGGCATATTAGGAGATCTAGTAAAAATTCTTTTGAAAGTGTTTTGGTCAACCATATTTAGCAACTATGGGATTCAAAAATGTAATTTTGGGAAATAAAAAGTTAACTTCAAGGCAAGAGAAATAAAAAATTAGCATTGAATTTTAACCGTTTTTTCAGCCCTGTATTGGTATAGGAGGAGATAATAAAACCTTGCAGGAAGATCTTACAGGCCTACAGCTCGCCTCTGAAAATTAGGAAAAAATTAGAAGTACATTGAGCAAAAACACTAAAAAATATATTTTTTAACTTTTTCGGAGCCACATCAATGAAATCTCTTCTCATGAAAGGAGTCAAACCATACATGTCCTGAGAGAAAATCTATTATTTAGTATGAAATAACAATTGTTTCTCAATCATACAACTAAATTAGCTGTATGTGGTTTAAGACTGGTTTGATAAGAAATCTTGAAATGGAATATGCATATAGCAGAAAAAAACTGGCCTAAATTTCACTCATGTGTAACCGATGATTTTATTGCTTGCTTGCTCATCGTAGGTGAAGATTCTTGATGTAGTGTCAGCATCTTGTTATTATGGTCGAATCATCGAACATAGTTTACCATTCGAAGGTCGACCTTACGATACCACTGTATACCTGACGTTGACGATGGACATGAACTTGCATTATTCAGTAGCAGGAAATCGTAAGAACTGCGCCAATGCTGAAAAGTTTGACATATGTGTCATTAAAAGTGAAGAATTCGATTACCAAAGGTGAGAATATTATTATGAATGGACTTTCCAAACTTGTGTTGAAAATACATTCGTTTAAGATAAGAATATAAGAAAATAAGAATATTTAGAATATGTTAGAAAATTATGTTAAAAATGCAACAGAAATATACCTTTCTTGATTATAATATTGAATATTATTATTTTTTAAGGCTTGCGTCGTTTTAAGACTAATTCTTCCCAACAAACTCACAAAAATGTACTTTAGCAATTATCTACTCTTTTATATTATTTCATTCAATTAAGTCAATTGCCATAACTGAATTGGTGCTTAAATTAATCTTGGGTAAAGTGCACTGTATATTCCATGATTTTTGTGATTTTTATCAATATGACAAAATTGGACTCCTGAATTTAATTTTTCGCCAAAATATTATCAAAAACAGTACAATAAACTTTTACTGAAGTCATAATTTAATAATCTGATACAAATTTTTACTTTCTTAAACCAAATGTCAAAATTAAGCACGCCTGACTTTATTTTAAATTATTGATAGACTCAATAAAGGTAGCTTTATACATGTGTTTCGTCTCTAAAATCAACAATTTGAAATAAATTCTTTAGATAATAATATGTGACGGTCTATGGGAAAAGGGTACACAAAGCCAACCAAAATTAACTTGTTTACCTCTCAAAATCATGAAAAGACATCTGCAGAGGAGGTCATTTCTATTTTTTCTAATAGAAATTGACATCACTTTTTTCTAATAGAAATGCACTCCTCCACAGACGTTTTTTAGTGATTTGCCAGCGGGTAGAGTATGATCGTGGTAAAAATGTCCAAGCCCCTATTCCCATAGACCGTCACATTTATAATGATACCCCTGTACCAAATCATGAAGTCGCTTGCCGATTAGTCAATAAACTAAGGTTTAATATCAATTTTGTACCTTAAGAATACTTCACGTTTCTATTCATCTCAGTCAGAATTTTATATTTTTGTCAGGGTTCGTATTGAAAAAGTCGTCGAGAAAGACTATGAAAGACCCAGAAAACTAAAGGTATTGTTATTATTCCTATATAGGCATGCACGTTTTTGTAAATCAGCAATTAATAAGTGAAACTTTGGCAAAGTTTTTCTCAATATGAGAAAATTGGACTCCTGAATTTATTCGCCAAAAAATTTTCAAAATTGAAAAATACAGTAATGAACACACTTTAATTTGATACAAATCCTTCTGATTCGGCAAACGTTTTAAACCAAATGTCAAAATAAAGAAGGCTTGACTTAATTTTACATTATAGGTAAAAATTAGTAAAGGTGGCTTTATACATGCGTTTCGTTTTTTTTTTACAATTATTTAAAATAAATGTTTTAGATAGTTTTTGCAATGCCATATTTTTCAACTTTCTTCAACTTCATTTCGGCTTTTGACAGCTCAGTTGTATAGGATTTTTTTGTCGAAAAAAACAACTAAACTAGAGGTGAATCCATTGCACGAATCTATAAGAAACTAACTGGTACATTGTGTTTACCTGATTTTAACCTTTTTTTTTCTTTCGAAAGGTATTTGGCATCGATAATGGTTTTACAAAGATAGTGAGCTTTGAAGAGTTGTTAATGTGTGACGAAAAGTTTAAAATGGTTCCACACCAGGTAATACGTAACAACCGTCTATTATATCAGTTTCTCAATATAGGGGGTAAGAATCTAATAGTTAAGTGGGTCAGAAATTTTCTAAAATTATCTAGTAAGTGTTTGGCGTCAGGTATTTGTAAGTCTAAGTGATTGAGGAGATTGATATAACACACTTATTTCAAGCATTGGCTGAATTGGTTAACCCAGGGTGGTCAGCTTGATTTTTGTTAATATTTTAAATCAAATGGTCTCGCCGAACCAGTTGTATATACCGTGTCAATGAAATTTTTTCCAAACATTTCTCGGGAAAGTCTTCAGGTAATTTTATTGAAGTCATACTGAATATTGAGGTTGAATTTTTATTCCCTTCTTATCGATAGGCTGTTGAAATAATTGCGTGTTGTGTACAACCCGTCGAACATGGAACAAGTTGGACGCATGAGGTAAGATGTCTTCTCCCATTTGCTTGCCAATCTTATTGAGTCGTAGAAGCATAGAGCCCTAGTCTGGTAATATTATTCTTCTTTCTTTGAGTTTCTCTTGATTTTTTGTTGACTCATGAAACATTTTAGGGGTTCAATTTTAGCAATAAAACTGAAAAAAGGTCACTTGTTAAGCGCCAAAATTTGACGGACTGGAACCTCTAGATAGACACCTAGGAGCGCCGCAAACACTCTGCTGCAGATAGAAGTTTTTCCTTCCGGGTTTGTTGTAAATGTCGCTTAAGTCCATTACCAGAGATTCCAGTAAGAGAGTCAAATGCAATTTTATCTTTATAGGCATCATACGCAATGGAAATGAAAGTTAAAGGAAAAGTCTTGGAAGGTCGAGTAAAACTAAGGTTAGTTCTTTGCAACTTCCGTGTTTATTGGTCGAGTCTTTATTTTACAATAATGTTTGCCCTTATTACATCTGCTATGTTGATGTTGTCTCTTCGGTTGTTTAACTATTTCCTTTCGAAAGATGATGTTAGACTCGTCAAGGACCCTAATAAGACTTTTTACTACCAATGTTCAGCATACGAAACGCCTGACATGACATTGATGGTTATTAACTGATCCGATTTTACACAATCGGAAGTTATTCATTAAACAACAATTCATCGATTACTCTATAATCTTTCGATGCATTAACCTTGTTAGCTCTCTATGCGGAGGACGGAGCGATTGCGTATTATCTTAATAGTCTGAAGGAAACAAACGTTGCTTGATCACACTGCTCAGGCTGAGCTCGGGAGCTATGATCTCCACGGATCTCGAGACGCGTTTCGACCTTATTAGGCCTCATCAGCCGAGAATACCGTTTTCTCAACTCTGATTTTCATCAGAGGAGATATGTGCATCATCATTATCGCTCTTCAACAAATTATTTTTATTTCTCTAGTTTGCAGAACACAATGTGGTTGGATCCACTAACAGAAAAGGAGCTGTTGGAAGGAATGCAGACCATGACTTATACTTTGGATGTCGGAAGGGAATTGATCAATTCTAACTTTGCAGAGAAAAACTCCCAGGTATATGAAATGGAGGTGATGGGGATGACTTAGACTTATAGCTAATCTTTGCTAATCCAGGATGATAAACATCTAGACAGTCTTAAAAGTAGTAATAAATTTTTACTGCGTATAAATCTGAGAATTCTTAATGATTTTATGTTTCAGCATTTGGAACAATTGAGAAAACTGTTATATGACGTGCAGGGCATTTCGATGGAAGTAAAAACCGAAAACAAAGGGTATGCATTGTTATTGGTGTAAAAGAAACGAACGATTAAGTTGAATCTCCCCCAGTCCACTCGTTTTAACGCTGGTTTTGGAAAATTGTTCGAACTAGCACAAATTCGAATTAAAAGAGATCGAATTACTGAGTGCAGTTGAATTTAATTCCATGATCCGACAGAAGAAAAATCACAATAAACCGTTTGAACTTTGCTGTGCCTTGTGCTTGCTGTGAATGGCGAGTTTGAAGATTGACTAAAGGACGTCTATTTCGGTTTTTTTTCATCAGGTTACCATTACACATGGTCGGACACGATGAGGAATATCTATCCGAAGATGGGTTTGAAGAAGTTTATGTGTCGTCTGTCACTCATCCTGG
>JAUBWS010062299.1:17963-29700 GCA_032270445.1 Darlingtonia californica | reverse complement strand
AAATACATTTTCCTATAGTATAGTTTACCTTTTTAACTGGAAAAGAGAGTAAGTATTGATGTAAGTTACGGATAATTAAATTCAACAAAAATACATGGCTTAAACCAGTGCCGTTGCCACTGTTTTTGTATTGGGGTCCTATTTGTTGTACTGTCTAAGGAGGCCCCACTATGGTTGGGGCCGACGAACAAAGAAATTTTTTTGAATTTTGACTCCTAGAAATAGTTTTTGTAGGTAAATAAAAGATATACCGCTACATTCATCCAACAACAGCTTAGAAAAGATGATATTGAATATCATCTATATATGTTTTGGAAAACAACCATTTTTGAAAAATATTTTGGGGGTGTCTGGGTGCCATTTTCGAAGTTAACAAATTGCATTAATGAATTGTTGTTAAAGTCGATATCGAAGCTACATGCTGACACTTCAATCCTGTGTAATGACAAGAGCTGAAGTTCGATCGAACTGATGACCCCATACGGTACCATGCCACAGTGAGTCATCCGATCCGCGTCCTACAGCTCATCTATGGGGAAGTGCGTACTCTTGCAAACCGAACAACAGCCAGAACAAGAGAGAACTTCAACCACTGAGAAAACAAAATTTTCTCCTTACAGACAAAAATTTTTTTGATTTTGGTTGTTTTTGATTTTACAACAGAGAGGCCTTCGTTATGAAAGAAGATATCAAAAATAATTTTTAAGAGAAATTTTATATAAAAAACAAATAGAAAAATAGAACTTTTTTGTGAAGTCATGACCGAGAAAGTAATCATTAACAAAATACAGTGGCATGAAGAACAAAAATATTGTTCATTGTTCTTTACATTGAATAGCATGTCTGAGTTTTTATTTAAAAAATCAAATAGGAAAGAAAATTTGCATGTGTGATAGGGTAACATGAAATGCTGCTTACACGTGCAATTTTTGCTTGTCTAAAACGTTTTGATCGCACGTGTCTCTGGGCAGGGCCTGAAAATCACTGCTCACGTGGGAAATTCCTGTTTAATCTGTTTAAGTGGCATTAATCAGAGAGGTCTTTTTCACCTCTCTGCCTTATTTAAGACGTTCTGTTTTTCTATTTTTTTTTGTATACAAAAAGAGTATAATGTGTAACATTAATCTAAATTAATGTATAGGGAACGATAAAGATTTTTGACACTTTTATGAATTTACAACATGGCTAAACAGGTTTTAATGGGAAATAAAAAAACACTTTCTTTTTCCAGAAAATCTATTAAAATCAGCCACGGCCGGCTGGTATCGATTTTTATTTCACCTGGCCGGTAAATAGGAAACAGCATTTATGGTTGGCCTCAAGGCAAGTGGTGGTGGTACATGCATCTGTGTGTAGGTTTATCATGGGAAGCAAATCATGGAAAGGACATTGCTTGAAAAACCTCCAAAAATTGAATCCACCAATTTAAATCTGCAAAGACCTCATCAGTCAAGAGATATTTTGCATTTTGTTGTGCAGAGTATTTATAAGGTCTAAATGAATGGAAGTTCTGCGCTCACAAGCTACTTTACAAGCCCAATCCAAGCATCCTGTAAGTTGTTGTAACTGTTGTTTTGAGACTCTAGTTTTAGAGGCAAAGGATGACAACACACGCTTGAATTATGTGAGCTTCTTTTGAAGGAGGGAGAAGGACAAGGTTGATGTATGAATCTCAACTCCCAGAAATGTAAGTTTTTGACAAGGCAGAACTACTTTTGCAGGACTAATAGTGAAAGCTAGGGAAGTATAAAGAGAACAGAATGTGTCAAAAGCAAGGTGCGAAAAATGGTGATTTTGTTTTCTCGATGCAAACACAAAACAATTTCTGATGAAAATGCAAATAGATTGAATCAATTTAAGATTCTTTATTTTAAAGAGCAGAGATGGAAATTTTTGAATACCCAATGCACATACCCCCTTGGCATACAAACAGGGTAGTCTCAAGCTCGACTCTGAAACAACAAAGAAGAGATAGTTGTTCAGACAACATGTTATATGCTGAGCCCTTTCGATTGTCTTCTGAGATAACGCTGTTGTGCAGATAGAACTGGTTAGCCTCTATTGAGATGTTCACTTTAACTGCACTCTTTACTCTTGCTACCAGGACAGTGACATTGTTTTCAACTTGGGAAATTTATCTTAGGGATGTGTAACTCCTGAAATAGTAACGTGCTATTAGTTACAGTGTTTTCTTTTCATTGTCACAAAATATTGTTCATACTTGTTTTTTTGAATTTCATCTTGTGGCTGTTTAATTTATTGTTAAAGCATTTCAATTATATAATATGTTTATTAATTCAAATATGATATTATCACGTTTTAATATTGATGATAAATAGATTTTATTAAAGATCTTTTGATAATGAATTTTTGCAATGACAGTATAATTTTTTTTGCATTGACCGGCAATGAAATTAATGCTAGTTTTTAATTTATAATTGACTGTCAATAGAGAATCTTTATCTTTAACTATATTCTATAAAGGTTGTTAAAACTTATTGATGGTCAACAAATAAAATTGACATTGACCAAATTCAATATTTTGGACTTGGTAGTGAAACAAGCTTCAAATAAACTAAAATTATTCCCCTTTTGGTTTTTTATTTGCAGCTTGTTTCCCTATTTAGCAGCTGCGTTACCACTGTTTTCAGCTGTTCTCTTTGTTTCTTTAAATACAGCAGTATGTGGTTATTTTGGCATTGTTTTTCAGGTGTTCTCTTGGTATTTTTCAAGAGATACTTCAGCCGTTTGCAGGTGATTTTCCTCTTTCCTTAAAACATATTCATTTTAATATGCTCTTGAAGCGTTCCTGATGAACGGTACAGTAACTTTAATGATTGAATGTTCTTATTCAACTGTATTAAAACCATATTTCAATTAAAATGCTGCTTAAAACATATCTTGAAATTGCCATCAAATATATCTCTGATGGGCACCACCAGTTGCGAGATTGGAAATTCAAAGCATAGTGCTTTTTATCAACACTTTGAGGACGAGCAGTGTGCTAGGAAAACAGTGTTTATAGGTAATGGTCACATTTTACGCAGGGCTTTCCTCCAGAATATTTTATAAGTCTAAATGCACTTTTAAGTAAAAGTCATGCTTTAAAGACAATTCATTTTTTTAATGCTATTTTGGTTTGCTAGTCGTTTGCTGACTGTTTGTTAGCCGTTTTTAATTGACATCACTGATGTCAGATTTTTGTTTATAATTTGCAATCATTCTCCAACTGTTTTCATTGACGTCAGACTTTTATCAACTTTTAAATGGACCCTAAGTAAGAATATGTAAGCATATTGTGCTGTCCTATGTCACCCCATTGTCCCAATCTACCTCATTCTGCGGTACACCAGACTGCTTAGTGTATCAGAAGGGTTCTAAGAAACAATGGAGACCACATGCTCTTAAAAAAGAATCTTTAATGTGCATGCTTGAAAATTTTAAAGGGTGGAAAATTTAAATGAAAGAAAAAGGAAGAAAAGAATTCATGATTGTTGGTGTTTTGGGAAGGTAATGATCCAGGTGCTATAGGTTATGTTTGTATTTGTTGCTTTCTTGCTCTTACTCTTGAGCCTCACCAGTGAGATCAAAATCTTTTTCGTTATCTGTGTGACCACAGCACCTGAAAAATTGGAAACCCTGGAGAAAATTCCTGTCTGTAGCAAGAAACTCAGCCTACCCAGGGTTCCAAGGCTATTACAAAAAGTTATTACACTTAGTTATTATAGGTTAAGAAAATAAACCCAGTAGAAACAAAGAAATTTGACTACATTTTCTTGAAGTTCTTCATTTATATCATAATATAAACTTTAGTTTCACGAAAATGCCCCAAAACCCTAATTGAACTTTCACTTCATATTTTCATAATGACTTATGGCCATGTGTGAACTGGCAACCAACAATGGTTCCATTGAGGGGTCATTCACCTTCATAGCATTTACCAATCTAGAGATATTAAAGGTTTAAGTTTTGATAATGTCATCAGCAGACCAAGGTGGGTATCTACGGGACATAAAGTGGATAATTATGTAATAGGTGACCCATAATGACCGGTAAAACCATAAAACTTTGATGTTCTACATTAGATCCTGAGATAATTATTTACCTGTCAATGCAATATTTGATTGATTTCATTGAGGCCCACCCCACACAGTCTGATTCAGCTACTTTTACTGTTCCATCATTCCGAAAAACAGATATTTTTGGTTTTGTGTAACAAGTCTCAAATAGTGTTACACTTTGACAGAATATGTTTATTTTTATTTTTTTAATTTTTTTATTATTATTATTATTTCGAATATTTATACAGGACAAGTTCCTCAGTCGAAAATACATTATATACATATATACACTGTTGTCATGAAGTCCTGGTCATATTTTATTTTATTTACTTCTATTTTCCAAAATTGACCAAAACGTGGAACTACATAATAGTCTTGTGTACACCGCCATGTATGCGAAGTTTACGGTTCAGGCTAGGAATGTTATTATCCAAAATGAAGATATTTTTACATTACAAGAAAGATAATGTTTTGTTATAGGTAGTAATGAAATGAGATTTAGAATCGAAATTTATGTTGTAAAGTAAGAAGAAATCATGCCTCCAAATCCAACTGATGGAAGCCTTGTTACATTTGAAAAAGATAAGCAAAAATCAAGTCATATATGTATTTTTACGGATAAAATCAATGTAAACAATGCAAAGTTCAATTTTAATTTGAATGGTGATACAACAGTAAAGGTTTTGTATGAGATCGCAGGAAAAGAACTTTCATATGATCCAGATTCCTTTCTAATATGTTATTTGGAATATGGTGAATATGGTAATGAGATATTGGTTGAACCTAGTCAAACAGACCAACAATTAAATCAACTTCTCAGTGAAGTGACATCAAAACGAAAATTTTTCAATGTCATGAAAAAAGATGACAAGGATCCTATTATCACAAATGATGCAACGAAACTTCCAGTACAGGTATTTAGTCTTTGTTGATAGAGTTTAGTAATTTGTTTCGTTTTTGATTGATTTTTTATTATTGTCAAGATGAATTGCTTTTGGACAAAAATATTGCAAATATCTTAATTCTTAGCCTACCTTATACAAAATCGAAAAAATTGCCTTTTTAGGAATTTGGCAACAGTTTGCATGATCTCTTTTTTAATTTTCAGTCAACAGATGAGCCAGAAACCTATTTTGTTGGATCTTTGTTCTCCTCAAATGAAAAAAATGATAGCTCTGGTTTTATCACAAGTGATTCCTATTCATCCTCATACAATACATATTCCAGTGCTGTAACAAATACAAGATCAGTTACAGGTAAGATAATGCATGTCATTATAGTTTCATGGAAAATTATTCAATGCACAACAATCAAAACCCATTTTTAGTATCTTAAGATTGACTTAAATATATTAACAGATGAGTATGCCATTTACAAACAAATGCTACTTTCTAGATTGAACACTCAGCTTCTTTCTAATACTCCCCCCTTCAGTTAACTCTACTGAACCCAAAAAGCCTAAAAAGCCTAAAAAGTATAACTGCATGCTGCGCATTCTCTTGTTAACATCCTCTTCCAATGTAAACATCCCTTCCCCTATGGAAATTTCATAAAGGTAAATGGATTTATCAATTTAAAACAGTTAAGCAATTTACCTATTAATGTGTAAGTAGTGCCCAACCATGTGATAAACACACAAGACAGTAATAGGGGTTTTTTTGTGAAGAAAAACTTCTGGTACTAAGGGATGATCCTAAAGTAGTTTATTTTCCTAAATCTATAATTTAGGATTTGTTGGTTTGGTAAATCAAGCTATGACATGTTATTTGAATAGCCTCATCCAAACACTATTTATGACGCCTGAATTCAGAAATGCATTGTACAGGTGAACATTTTTTTGTCAGGATGAGATATGATGACATAAATTTGGAATTTTCTTTACAATAATTGTAAGATGGAAATTTTTTATATATTACAATATCCTCATCTTTTTCAGGTTGCGTATTGCTAGAAAAGATGAGACATCATCAATACCATATCAACTTCAAAAGCTTTTTTTACAATTAGAGGTATCACATGTCTTCTTTTGCACTCAAATTTAATACTTTTTACCTTGGTAAAAAGTTGCTGAAGCCATGATTGGAAATTTGATTTGCTTTTGCACTGCTTCTGTGATATTGCTGTCAAAATTAAGTTCTGTGTAAAAGGCCTCTGCAACCTGAAAAAATAGTCTTAACTGGCTAAAAGCTGTCTAAAAACATTCTTTACACTACCTTGAAAAAAAGAATTATTGAGGATATATTGAATCCTTCAATAAATCTTAGAAATAAGGATGAGACTAAGGCTAAGAACTAAGGTAAGAGTGCAAATTGTTCATTAATTGCACTTTGTAGAGTTCACTTACAAGTGAAGACGTACTAAGGACCTACTGTGTCAAAAGTACAGAATCGTGATTTTCTTTCATGCATGAAAATATTAAAACTGAAAGGGCATTTTGGGGCATACAAATGTCTATTTTTAAGGTTACTCAATAACCACATGTTTTGTTGTGCAATTCATGATTCATTGCTCAGACTGAGGAGAAAGTACTTGTAATTAGTCCGTTTAAGTTTGCCTAAGCAGCATCTTGGCAATTACTGATTGCTGAAGCAGATTTTGAGGATGCCATTTTTAGTCTTAATTTTCAAATATAAGACATTCCACAGGAAAAAAGGGTTTTAAATTACCGGTAATTAGTTTACTTACCGGTAAATTTACCAAATTACCAGTAAATTTAAATTTTAATACAAATACAGTGAAATTATTACTGGTGAATTAGCAGTGAATTTACTGGTAAAATCAATAGTTTTACAAGTAAAATAATTTGAGCCCGCTTTTCCTGTGGAACGACACATATAAAGCTTTGTTGTATTTTAGTTTATGTCTCTTATCTGAAATTATTTTTTAGACTAGCAAGAAGAGGGCAGTAGAAACTACTGGCTTGACCAAAAGTTTTGGATGGGAAAGTGGTGAAGGTTGGTATTACAATAATCTCTAATGCTTAAATTTTCAACCTTAAAACTTCCTATATCTATAATTAAGCTCTAAATTATTTAAAAAAAACTGCAACATAACCCTGATAAAATGTTGTGAAGGCAAATAGCATGGTAATATTATGTGCATTTGGAACTTTTTGATCAAGATTATATATCAATGAAAACTAGGCTCAGGAAAAGTTAATTGAAGTGAAGCTAAAATAAAATTGCATACTAAACATCTGGTTGGAAATAAATGTTTTTTTCTATTTTTTTTACAGCAAAAAAGATGCTAATAGTTATAAATTTTAAATTGTAATAATTCTACGAATAAACACATATAACCAACTTTGTAACAAAATTTGTGACGTCTATTTAGAGTTGTATTTACTGCTGCGTAAATAGTTGGAAGAGAGAATTATTGTGTAAAGCTCAACTCGACTTCAAACTTTGTGATATATAGATCTATTGAGAGAGAAAAATTTCATGTAATAAATATATCGTGTTTTGTCAGAATCAATTTGCTTCTTTTTTCTTTAGCCTGGCAACAGCATGATGTTCAAGAATTGTGTCGTGTTATGTTTGACAAACTTGAAGAAACTTTAAAAGGGACTGACCAGGCATGTAGTCTTAATAAATATCGGTTTTATGTAATTGTCACTATTATTATTCACTGGCTTTTTTGTTTTACTCTGACAGTTTTTTTCCAAATCATAATTTTATTGTACATCATCCTTTTATTTGTATTCCCAACAATATATTGAATTTCATTGTCATTTTCCTTTAGGAGGACCTAATAAATCAGCTTTATCAAGGAGAATTGAAAGATTATGTCAACTGTTTAAAAGTAAGGCATATTTGTTTATGCTTTTTTTTTCATCTTTACTAACCTTTTAATGTTGGTTTTGCGTCATTGCTGAATGACATAGTTATTGAAAAATTGCAAATGACAATAAATGAGTGGAAATGTTCAGCCCTAAGAATTCAGGTTAGCATTCGTACTTGCCGACCTAATTGCTGACTACATTTTGGTACAAACGGAAAAAAATTGCCAACCCAAAATACGTCAATTCAAACTACCGACCTGAATCGATCAGTACTGCTCACAATTTCAAACTTTCTGTAAATAGATTTAAGAATAAGTTTTATGTGTCCCTAGCATACACTAATTTTGCACCTTACATGATATATTAATAAAGTTCTTTAAAGTGTTTTGACAGTAAAGTGAGATTTAAAAAAAATTGTAACGGCATTTTTAGTATTGATTTATTGATTTGCCGAGCTAACTTTTACAGGACGACATTGCCGACTCATCAACGTTAGGTCGGAAAATTTTTGCATAAAATATCCTAATTCCAAGGGCTGAAAGGTTGAGTAAAATCTGAAAGTATAGGTCCTTTAGTCAATGCCATGCCTTATTATAAAACATATCTTCACTTTTAGTGTGGCCACGAGAATTCAAGGAAAGATAATTATTTAGACATATCAGTAGATATACGTCCATTTGGTTCCCAAGTTCCTCATAAAGATCTGGTAAAAATTTTTTTTTTGTTTTGTTTTCTTCTTATCTTTGAGTAAAGCATGTTATGTGATTTTAGTTTAGAGAGACCTCAAAACTTGTCTATTACATTTGACATTTTGTCAAAAATTATAAAGACTTATGTTTCAATAAGGTGTTTTAATCTTCTTAATTTTTGAAAGAAACTCCCAAATGATGTTGACATGTACCCACAATCGTCCATTAAGAATTTTTTGTGGAAATTTGAATAAGTGGTGGCTTGGCAAACTTCTTCCGCTGGGACAAAAGCTGATTATGATATTGGCGCCCCTCTATTTTTCAATTATGGCGCCCCTTTGTTCTACATTAAAGAACCAACCAAAATAAATGTTCTTTTTCACAGGCCTTCAACCATAATGGGGAGGGGGGGGGGGGGTTGACAGCATTTGAAGTATCACTTCAAGGGTCGCGCGCCAGGCTTGGTCCCGAAGGTGAAGGGAACGTCGTTATTAGACACCTAGATCGCTTGAGAATGCATTCATTTTGACCAAGTACTAGAAACATCAACATAAATACACAAATTGAGGGGTCTTAACAAAATAACACATTTGTTTTGTATCTAGGGAATGTTGAAAATGTTTTTAAATCTGGTAAATATTTCCTCTTAGCACTGAAAGTTGAATTTCTTGTTTAAAAATTTTTAAAGAGAAAGTTGGACTTTTTGGGTGTCTAGTTAAAAGGAAATTTTTAATTTTTTGAAGGTCTAAATGGCTGGTACACACTATTTTCACTTATTTGAGTCAGTCAAGCCACTTCTTTTTCCTACGACTCTGATGGGTTTGCGACCATTAAAAGTAAGCTCAAAAGGTTCAGAGATTGAAATGGAAAAAGTCTTGATAATGTAAGCCCAAACATCATAATTGAGAAAAGTAAGCATTAGAATAAGAAGACAATTTTCCTATAAGCTGTAAAGAACTTAGCTTATGCTTCTTACTTTTAGAGGCGCAAAAATTATTGAGGTGAAAAGAATTTTGCTTTAGAATGAAAAAGAGCCTTCTGACCTTCCAAACTAACACATGATATACTGCGCTGATGTTTTTCTTAGATTACTGAGATTTGTGTACGCAGTTGGTAATGCTACGAAACAGAATCTTTTTTTCTAGCACTGAAAATGATTATTTTCACTTTGACGATTTTGGCGCCCCTAAAATTCCGGCACTCTTGGTTCGGCGCCCACCTGGTCAGGCTGCCCATAATTTGAATATCGATATTGCCTGCTTTTAAACCGTTTAGCCGGGGGCTACCGGATAACAGCGACCGAGGTTGTGACGTCATGGACCGAACGCAGTGCAAAAACAGATGCAAAACGCAGAACGCATGCAAACAACCGAGGTTGCTGTTTTCCCACGTAGCGCCCGGATAATAAGGTTTATAAGCCATTTACTACCTGGTAACCTAATAAAAATAAATGAATATAGGGCTATTTATGGTTTAATATTTATACGGCCAACTCGTAGTTTTTAGAAAGACTTTCTTCCTATGCAATGTAGTATCTTCATTGACGTTGGTCGCTACAGGAAAATAGCGCCCGCTCACGTGATCGAAATAAACCAATAAAAACGTCAGATATAAAGAAGACATTACACTGCCAGGTACTAAAATATTATATTGAACATTAAATTTTAGGAAGAAGCTTTGAGAGCTTTCGTTACACCAGAAACACTGTCTGAAAATAATCAGGTAAGAGAGTAATTGAAAAACTGATGTATAAATTACGTTGAATATTGTGGAAAATTATTTTCCAAGCTATAATGATTAACCACAAAGTTAATTTTAAATAAATTCAATGCTACTACTGTAAATTCTTATTTTCATTGATGTTGATTATACATCATATATTTACTTGTGAAGCCGTTTTCGTTGTTACTGTATTAATTTTTTCTTTTTTGTCAGTATTTCTGTGAAAAATGCAAGTCCAAACAAGATGCTCATAAGGTATTGTACGACATTATATAGTAATATAAAATATAGATTTTCCAGGTGTTTACTCCAACTCATCTTGGTATAATTTTATTTGCCAAAATAGTCTTATGTCCATTACATCTGTTTTTTATAGGTATAACAGATTTTTAAACAAACATTTTTTTTCTTTTCAGGGTCTGAAGTTTTTAAGTTTCCCATACCTACTAACAATTCAGCTGAAGAGATTCACATTCGATTTTAACACATTACAACGGACAAAATTACCAGACAAGTAAGCTCTTAACTTTCAACTACAGTTTGACTATCCCTCTCTTCTAGTCAAATGTAGATGGCTGTGATCAAACTGTAGAGTTTACTATTTAATTTGCTATTGTTGCTCATCCAGTTGTTAAATCATAAAAGAATCCATGCGGAGGAGTGTTTTCTACTTGAATAGCACATAGGCCTGTGTGCGGTTTAAAAACACTCTTCCACATAGGGTTTTTACTAATTTAAAATATGATGTAATAATATAATAATGCAGGTAGTATTGAAAGTTCAACACAATCAAAATGGGCCATCTCGCCAGTCTTGTTTTTATAAATCGTACTCGGCCTTTTTGCAAAGGATAAATTATCGTTTTTTGTTGGTGTAGAAAATAGAAAATGAAGTTGTTTTTTACTATTTTGCAAAAATGACTTTGCGAACGAATACTGTTTTGATAATTTTTTAAATGGTGAAAGTTGATTTTTTAATCTATGAATCTCAGAGTTTTAGATTTGAAGATTGTGTCATGATTTCTTATGTCAATACAAGAGGAAGAAACGAAGTTCTCTTGACTGTTTTTTGCATTGTGCTTTTTGTTTTCTTTTTTTTAGATTGACGTTTCCTTTTGAAATGGATTTGAATGAACTCATCGAAGAAGAACGAGTAAGTATTGACCAGTCATTTCAAAATTTTGTTAATACGCCACTACAATCAAGGGATTCGCTGAGAATTGGTTGAGAAGTCCCGAATTCAACTCCTCTTTCTTAAGACTTTCTGTGGTCACTGTCATTCCATGAAGCTACTGTCAGGGGTTTTCAGGATGGCAGGATCCTACTTGACAACAATTCTATGGAATGTTTGACTTTACTTCACAATACTAGAAACAAAGATGTTTTTTTGCTAAAATATTAATCTTAATTGATAATATTTATATATGATATTATTTATTTATTATATAATATCCGTATTGTTGATTATCCTTTACTTGTGGTTAA